>KZ806943.1:1322631-1343537 GCA_000696205.2 Oncopeltus fasciatus
TTTTTTGCTGTGTTAGCCTCCCTTGCAACCACTTAGGGTCATTGGAGGGAGGGGCTATCTACAGGTTGCCACCCCATTTTAAACACCCATGGCTCAGGACAAGCTTCTATTTATAAATAAAAGATTGACCTGGGCGGGATTTGAACCCGCGGCGTCAGGATTGCGAGACCCGTACGGATCCCCTTAGATATGACCTCTAAAGCTTTCTCTAGACTTGCCGGGGAGATAAAGTGGGGGAAGCGCTCACGCATCCTAATCACATTGTAAATCTCAACAAGAATTTCATTAAAATGCTGTAGAAAATCAACGATAGGAAATTAAATTTATCACTAATTATGTTCTATATACGTTTTCGTAGCTCAATTAATAATGGAGATATTACTATTATAGTTTTTGGTTCCCTCCTTAACTGTCTCGACCTATTTCAGCCTAAATAGAATCTTAAATACGAATTTATAATCGAAATTTGTTCGCTGTTATTTGAGTTATATAAAGTTTCAAGAATTTAATAGATATAAAATGCTAACAAAAAAAGAAAAAAATAACCCGTGCTAAGAAGGAAATTTATTAATGTAACTGCAATGAGTCCAGCACTAACCCCACTTTTCCTTTCCGGCCTGTCTAGAACAAATCCTAATTGTCATATTAATATCCATCTTTAATATATCATGAAAAATATGCTTAGATTACGCAACTCCTGCGTGCGGACTTTATTATAACCACACCCAAAAAATTTAAATCTTAATATCTTCGTTATTAGTACCGTTAAGAAAACACTGAATAGATAAAAATCACTGAAAAAAGTAATGACAATTACCTAATTAAATCATCATTTATTTAATTTAATTTAACCTTCTTTTCTACAACTTAGAGTCATGTAAGAGGGGCTCTCTACTCCCTATTATAAATACGCATGCCCCTTATGCTTTTATTTTAGGATTAAGGCTCGCCCAGGGCAAGACTTAAATCCGCAACGTGAGGATCGAGTAACTCAAGAGTATCCATCTCACATACCCGGCGACCCATTAAATAATTAAAACAATGTATAAATATGTCCCCTAATTCTGAATACCCTAACACACACACACACACGCACGAACGCACGCACGCACGCACACTCACGCGCGCACGCACACACGCGCGCGCGCACGCACACACACACACACACACACACACACACACACACACACACATAATTAAACAAAGTAGAGTTTTCTTGACTAAAGCCTCGTTCCAAACAGCGAGTTATTCTTTATGAGCTCATATAATGCAACATATGAGGACAGTCGTCGTGTAAAAGGCCTGTAAGTTTTGGCGTCTTGTCATAACTGGGACTCTCCATGTTTTTAGTTACTTCAAGTAATCCTAATAGCTGAAACTTTTTCAATTAAAATTTTACATCTATCGCCTTGCCTTTCATAAATAAATAAAATTAAATTTAAATGTAATTTATCTTCATTTAAAAATGTTTTAATTCAAATCAATGACTACACTTCCAAAACACTTAAATAAGAGCTTCATTGACACAGCTGTCTTTGTTCAATCGAATCTTGATAGATGATACCAAAATACCTGTGCGTCAAAAGTCCTAAGATTATTTTTACTTTTAATCATCCATTTCTTTTACTTCAAAATAATTATTTTCGTAGGAAATTATTAATATGCCTTTAATGTGTAGTTTTATAAAGTTCCTTAATTTATATTATAACACTCAGCTTATTATATAAAATTGGCATAATTAAAATATAAAAATACCAGAGTAAGTATTTATCAAATATTAACTCTTGCTTATTAAATATTCTTCTTCTCCACCCCCCCCCCCAATATCTTGCGTAAGACACTGATACTTAATTTCTTCTTTAAATTATAATATTATGTATAAAACTTCAAATTTATGTAATAATTTTTGATAATGTACTATCATTTAAATAAATGGAGACTATTTTTTTTCTCTTTCACGTTATGATTATAGTTTTTTTTATTTGTTTTACGTCTAGATATTAAATTTCTCTTATTTCAATATCACTTGAAAAATTTTGCGATATGATTGTAAGGATTTCCTTAATCGTTTTTTATTTTGTTCATTATTTCAAATATATTGTCATTTATTATTGGTTTAAGTTATTTAAAATCTATGGTAACACTGATGATTGAGTGGGTGAGGTACAGTATTCTGAGTGGTTATACATTTTTGTTAGGCACGTTTTTGTTTTTTCTTGCTATTATTTATTGAAGAATAATGGTTTCGTTGAATCCGATAAGAATTTTTAAGCATGAAGCTGAAGAAGAAAAGGGTGAAATGGCCCGATTGTCAAATTTTATCGGTGCTATAGCTGTTGGCGATTTAGTAAAAAGTACACTGGGACCCAAGGGTATGGATAAAATTCTTGTTTCATATGGCCGGAATCAGGGACATATTGAAGTTACAAATGATGGAGCCACAATTTTAAAGTCGGTTGGGTTTGATAATCCAGCCGCAAAAATTCTAGTAAATATGTCTAAAGTTCAGGATGATGAAGTTGGGGATGGAACGACCTCTGTTACTGTCTTAGCTGCTGAACTTCTCAGAGAAGCTGAAAAGTTGATAGAAAAGAAAATACATCCCCAAACAATTATAGGAGGCTACCGTAAAGCTACTGAAATAGCCCTTCAAGCATTAGATAATTGTGCAGTTAACAACAGTGCAGATGAAAAAACTTTCAAAGAAGATTTGTTGAATATTGCACGCACATCTTTAAGTTCTAAGATTCTTAATTTGCACCAAGAAAAATTTAGTAATCTTGCTGTCAATGCTGTTTTACGGTTAAAGGGATCTGGAAACCTTAGTGCAATTCAAATTATTAAGAAAACCGGAGGGTCATTGGATGACTCATTCTTGGACGAAGGGTTTCTCTTAGATAAAAAAATTGGTCAGTTCCAACCCAAAAGAGTGGAAAAAGCAAGGATTCTTATCGCGAATACGCCAATGGATACTGACAAAATCAAAGTTTTTGGCTCTCGAATTCGTGTTGATTCATTTGCTAAAGTTGCTGATTTAGAAATGGCTGAAAAAGAAAAGATGAGAGAAAAAGTTGAGAGAATATTAAGTCACAAATGCAATGTATTTATAAATAGGCAGTTGATCTACAATTATCCAGAACAATTATTTGCAGATGCTGGTGTAATGGCCATTGAACATGCGGATTTTGATGGAATCGAAAGATTGGCTCTTGTTACAGGTGGTGAAATCGTATCTACTTTTGATACACCTGAACTTGTAAAATTAGGCGAATGTGATCTTATAGAGGAGGTGATGATTGGTGAGGATAAACTTTTGAGGTTTAGCGGAGTTAAACTTGGCGAAGCCTGCAGCATAGTTATAAGAGGTGCTACACAGCAAATAGTTGATGAGGCTGAGAGATCTCTTCATGATGCACTTTGTGTTCTCACTACAACTGTTCGAGATAAGAAGACTGTTTTTGGGGGAGGATGTTCTGAAATCATAATGGCTCATGCTGTAGGTAAGGCTGCTGTGAATGTCCCAGGAAAAGAATCAGTAGCAATGGAATCATTTGCCAAAGCTTTGCTTGAACTACCCACAACCATTTCAGATAATGGAGGTTATGATTCTGCTTACTTAGTAACTGCTCTTCGAGCTGCTCATGCTAAAGGAAATAAGACATTTGGTTTGGACATGCAAAAGGGTGACATAGCATGCATGAAAGAACTCGGCATTGTTGAATCCCATTCTGTCAAAAGACAAATGCTTCTTTCTGCATCTGAAGCAACAGAAGTAATTTTGCGTGTGGATAATATTCTAAAATCAGCTCCAAGAAAACGTACCGAAGACAGAGGCTACTGTTAAGCTATCATTTATTTCTTTTTTTTCACCATTATTTTTCTACTTTTTTGAAACTCATTTCTTGCTTTAATAATTCACATCTAAGCTTACTGTAATTTATTTGTTAAGTATTCAAATAAAAACACTTTACTTACCATAAAAACTCTTTACTTACCATAAAGTAGTAAACTTTCCTTTTCAATTTTCCTTCTCCTTTATCAGCTTATATATATGCAATGATAAAATATATATTTTAAAAAATGATCCAAAGTTTAGATTTTTTTATAAAATTTTTATCAATAAAATGGAAAAATTAGTTGAGTAGAAAATACTCTTAAATCTTCCTATGTTTTTGATGATTACTATGGGGTACTATTTAAAGCATACCAGTTAAATGCACTCACATCTTTTATTTGGATGTAACTGCTTTTTCTTATGAACATTGTGTGTATAACAGTCTGACCCAAAACTGTTATTTTTTTTAATGTTGTCTTAACGAGCCCTTTATGTTTGTAAAATTTTTTTCTTGTTCTCCTGGGACTTGTTTCTCTTGCAAAGAAAATATTTTTCGAGACAAAACAAGGGTTTTGTGCTATTAACTTTTCCCACATCAGTTATATGCTTTGCAAAACAGAAGTTATGTGAAGTTTGCTACATTATTGATATTCTGTGGGTGGAAGGAGTAGAGTTCAACCATTAGCATCTTGTAGTACAAGATGACTAGCAGCTGGTGTTTATCGGTCCCTGAATTATGGAATTAATGTGGTTCTAATATCTTGCCATTTATTTATTTTTAATGGTGTGTCAACCTTTAACACCAGGGAGATATTTTTAGAAGCGGGAAGGTATATTCAATAAGAAAAATTTCTTAGCAATAGGTCATGGTGAGGTTTAATGTATTAATGTGAATAGTTATTATGTGGATGTACATAGTAATTTCTTTCTACTAGGAAACTATGAAAATTATAAGAAATAAAAATCTAGAGAGAATGGAAAAGAAGTTTACTGAAAATGCATCTAGATAAGATTTAATAGTCTGCTCTCTTACAGAAAGTTCATTACAGAGTCGATGACTATCGTCATCCAATAGAATTTCGTCTAGAGTCCCATTTAAGTGCCATTTATTTAAATGTTTCATTTTCTGAACTTTGTCTGTGATTTACAAATTATATTTGTATTTCCAACATATGCCTGCCCTTAAAGATAAACAAATACCAGTTTATCTTAGCAGATAACTAAGAGCTGTCACTATAGTAGTAGTGGTTTTTCTATTTACGCCCTTAGGGTTAGATATTTTAAAAATAGCAAGGTGATGTTAAACCAGATAATTAAGCTTACCTTGAGGTTTTAAAGGTGAACTAACATATGCGGATATTACATTAATGTATAAAATATTTTTTAAGTACAGGTTATTTTGAAACAGAAAGAGAGACTCTTTGATTTTTTCTTTTCGTATGTGCTCTGCACTCTCTATCCCACCAGATTTTGTTTACTATATTTGTATACTGCTCAGCAAGTAAAACATAAAAAAGAAGTGTGAAGAATTGGTTTTATTTGATAACCCTAATAAGTAAATATGTTTTTTTTAAACACTACAGTAGATGGTAATAAAACTGATATTTCTTCTCAGATTAATAATAATTTTATTTATTTATTTATTTATACCAAAGACTAAAATGTTTATGTGTGTGTGAGTACATACATTTTCGAAATTTTCAAATTAAAACCACAATTTATTCAACGGTAATTGAAGGGTTTTTTTTTTCACAATTCTTTGGACTAGTTTCGTGGAGGGGGGGGGGGAGTGTTAGGGATAATGCAAAATTGAAAATCTCCGCTGACATAGTGCTATGAAAAAAAAAATACATGTCATTAAATATATACAATGTAATATTTTGAAGTCTCATAACGTTTTTCGTTAATAATGTTTATAAATGTATTTATGAAGGTAAAACAAGACCAATAGAGAAATCGTAAGTAGAATTTTTTTTTTTTTTTTTTCTGGAGGGGAGAGCGTTTTACAAACCATTGTATGTTTTCGTAATTTGGTTATGAGAGGGGTGGATAAAGAGAAGGGATAAAGAAATAGGTATTATTTATCTTATTTGTAAGCGTGAAGAAAAAATCATAAAACCTAGCACTAGTGAAATGTAATTTTGTAACAGTTATGCTCTATAAATACTCTTAATAAGGATTTAAAGAATTTAATTCACTCGGTTGAGCGTAACATTTTTCACTTATAAAATACCTATATACATAAATTTTTAATTGATCTTGGCTAAATGATGTGTATTTATTTTCTGTCGTTCAATGGAATTCCTTGATTGGTTGAAAATATGATTTTATTTTTACCCCAATATGGTATTTGAGAATGTCCAGCCCCCTGGACATATCGACCATGCAATATACTGAAAAGGTTGTAATGGCTCTCTCTGCATTGTCACCGTTAGCCCGGTGCTAACTATTTGTCATCTATATATAAGTATCTAGTCATTCATGCGCATGGGATCTTGGTGACACGAAGTCCCCTCTCGGCTTCATGATAGCCCTGAAGATGGCTTTACAATGTAAGCCGAAACGTCGGAGGATAATTAAAAAATAAATATTTATTTATATTCGGTCAGGGTTGAC
Source organism: Oncopeltus fasciatus (assembly GCA_000696205.2). Lineage (NCBI taxonomy): Eukaryota > Metazoa > Arthropoda > Insecta > Hemiptera > Lygaeidae > Oncopeltus > Oncopeltus fasciatus. The sequence continues at coordinate 1,329,083 of KZ806943.1, forward strand.
CGAACCCCAACAAAAGAACATCTACTAATTGTGAAAGATATTTAAGAATTTCAGTTCCAATAGAGAGTTTTTGACCGTGGGGATTATTAGTAGAGAATTTGTTGGGGTTCGGTCACGGTCGATCCAAAACATTTTTTTTTAAATTGTATATTTTGAATCAACCTTGACCGAACCCCAACAAAAAAATCTATATATTTAACTATGCATCCTAGTAGAAGCTGCCTTAGAAGCGATCTTGATAAAGACCTACGAAGAGTGGCTAAGGAGAATAAAAAGAGCAAAATTTTTGCATTCCCCCTTTGGAAAAAATTGAACTGGTTCCACTTCATTGTTGTCCGCCATAATCTCTCCTTGTTAACGGCCTACCTGTGGGGAAGGCCACTGTCTGAAATCTGTCAGTGGCTAAGAAGATAAGGATTCTCATACCTTATATTCTCCGTCTTCATTGGTTTCTGTACACCATCTCCCGTTGGCGAGCGCTTTCGGACATTGTCCATCTTCTGGCCGAATACATACGTTCATCAAAACGTATGTATTCGGCCAGAAGATGGACAATGTCCGAAAGCGCTCGCCAACGGGAGATGGTGTTCAGAAACCAATGAAGACGGAGAATATAAGGTATGAGAGTTCTATATTCATTGGTGGTAGAAATAATAATAACCCTTTAGATTATTTATAAGATAAGGATTGCTTCTCTTAGGTCAGTCCCAGGGGAGCTGGACATTCTCAAATACCGTATTGGGGTAAAAATAAAATCACATCACTTAGCAAAGATTTAATTTAACATTTATGTCTAACTATAACGGAAAAATGTTTATTGTCTATAACTAACCAAAATTAGCTTGGTCGTATAATTCTTTATTCAACAATAGACCTATATAAACTAACAAGAATAGTTTACAATTTTTTTCTTAATACCGCCAAGCAGATCGCTCGGGATAAATAAAATAAATTAGAATAATAACTAAACAGATTCTTCATGTTTCATTAAAGATGGACAGAAATAGGTGTAAATGTGACTTTTTTTGTTACTATAAGTCGGAGATCTCAACGAATGTAAAGATTGGGGACGGCTAAGTCTGGCTCTGGCACGTTCAATGAGAGGAGGTTAGGGGAAGCGCACATTCTTAACACTTACACTCCTAAATATCTATTCCAATAAATGTTTTTCGCAAATATATTATAGAACACAAATGTTATAAAATCAAATTTTTCACCTAGATTGCCTCGCAACAACTACTACTCCAAAGATATTACATTATGGTATTCCTTAAAACTTCACCACACATTCATCTCATTCGGTTTCTGTATTTCAAAAACTCGGTAGTCCACCCATCTCTTGAATATTTTTTTTTAAAATATGTTATAATGCGTAAAAATGTTTTATAAATGAAATATTGNTTTTTTTATGACCCTTAGTGGTTGCAAGGGAGGCTAACACAGCAAAAAAAAAAAAAAAAAATGGATTTTTTTTTAGTGCAACTAATTTTATATCCAGTCATTTTGTCATAGTCTTATTAGTTTTGTATTTTTGTTTTGTGTAGTAGTCAGGTGTTGGGCAAACAAATATCGCATATTTATCCCAGTTTCTGTATTCTTTCTGACAAAAATATTCTATGAGCGCTCGTAATCCCTCAAGATTCAATCTGAAAATCAAACAATTATGATCAGAAGTTAGATCAAGGTTAATACTTTAGGGCATTCTGGGATTTCTTTTGTAAGTACAATATCTGTAATACATAATACTAGGTTTTTGCCTAGCACGAGTTAGAAAAAACTTCATAACTTTTCTTCAGAAAAGTTAGAAATGGCAAATCAGTTGCATGAATTCGTGTTTTTAGAGTTAAGATCCACCATAAAAATAACAATATCTTCAATTTGAAATAGTTTATGGAGATCATTATTAAGTAATTCTTTGTTAGGAATATATTTTTATTCGGTGTATATAGTTTGTCAACTACTTCTTTGATTTGAGTAAGGTTTGGTGTCTGTATGTTTTATAGTCTTGTGTACTCTGGACCACCACCTCTATTGTTTCTGTCCAGTCCTTATGCTCTGCAATTAGGAAATTAAAATGTTCATGTTAGTTAAGTGAGTTTCAAAATCCTGCAATTTTTACATTATTATTTTCTATGAAATAATTAAAATGTGATAATTTATTTTGTTTATGTTTTTTTAACTCACCATTATATTTCAGCTGTATGACTTCCTTCATCTTCAATTTTTTGAAGTTTATTGAATTTTTGTGTTTTATGAATTACTTGTAAAGGACAATTGATGACATTCAATTTTTTAGATGGTTGTTTCTGTGTAACAGACTCATCATCAGAGAAAACGGATGGCAGCCTACAGGTTCTGGGTTGATATGGTAGGAGCTAAACTTGGAGATTTGCTGACTCTTTATCATTTATTGGCAATTCATTAGGTTTTATTGTCAATAACACCTTTCCACTGACTGTTATTTTATTTCTTCAAATTCCATCTTATGATAAAAAAAAGGTTTCCATACAAACTCAGAACCTTAAACTTGCAAGTAGCAACATATATATATATACCTCATATATGTATGAGTAATTAGTTAGTTTACTAAACAAACTGATTAACTTAAATTGTCTAAGTTGAGTGGTTCATATCCTATTTTAAAAAGTCAGTAGCTGTCTATTAGCATGAGAAGTGTATTGCCAGTTGGTGTTTCTTGCAATGAAATAAGTATCAAGATATGAGCTGTTCTGAATGATCTATACCGCATGTATACCGATCATTCTTCAGGTTTCTAGAGTACTTAATCTAGCCAAAAGTCACATGGATGGGATCAGCCATTTGCGTCTTGAAGATAGATGTAATATGACATTCAGGGCAAAACCATGGGATCATCCTTTGCTTTATGATTCATTTGAATCATCTGTTTGTTTATTAAGCCTCTGTAATGTGTTTTTGTTTTTCTAGAAATATTTTGCTAAATCAATTATGGTTTTCAAGCATGAGCAGTCCTACCATGCGATCCCTTTTATTTTGCCTTGGTTTTATTTTAATCATTATTTCCTGTAGGTTTTTATAAAACAAGACTTTCAAAGGTAAGCTAGTAATTTCAGTCAACATGTACAGTTTTGTACCGTTCTTATTTATTTTGTCTGTATATATTAAGGAAAAGATGATCCTTTCTAAGGGACCATACTTAAGAGAAAATATAAGTAAGTCTATTACTGTAAAAGACAACCTGAAAGAGCTCTGTGAGAGCAGGTATTTTTCGATCTGTTGGGTTTCTTGAGAAGTGTTGCTGTTTTAAAATATGAGAGAATATTTTTTTATTTTTTTTTTCACTTTTATTTATTTATTACATTATGTTAAATTAAAACATTTTGTAATTTGATCACCATAATGAATTAGAGAAAAAAAAAATGACATACAATATCAATCACATGAGGAGAGAAGGTGACCTAGACACCACTCTCAAATTATTTACAGATTATGTCCCCAGGAGGTCACGGGGCCATCTTCGTTTGAGTCGACTCCCCGTCGTAGGGGTTGGAGTTGGAAGACATGGTCTGTGCTAGTGGATTAGGATGGTATGGCAGTTTACTTGATCAGTATTGTAGGCCAATAAGTGTCAACTTCTCTCTCAACTAAGTCATTCCCAGAAATGACTAAATCAAGAAAGTAAGTGTCAGCTTAGTCCGTCAGAGTGGGAGTCAGTTTATTTATTAACCAAACTTTGTTGGGTAGAGGAGCCTGTCGACACCACACTCAGTTAATTTAGGCATTAAGGCCCAGGAGGTCACGAGGCCATCTTCGTTTTAGTCGTCGGGGTGGATCATAGGGGTTGGAGTCCGATGACAGAGACTGGGCGTATGGATTAGGGTGAAATTGGAGTTTACAGTGAATGAGCGTGAAGGGAGTGGAAATGAAGTCTCGGACTAATGGGATATAATAATCTTGTTGTAGGGTAGAGTTCGAGACGTAGTTTGGAGCATTTGCAATAACTCTTATGATTTTGTATTGGAAGGATTGAATACGTTGGATGTTGGAAGGCTTAGCGGCACCCCAGAGTTCTGCACCGTATGTCCAGATCGGTCGTATTAATGTTTTATAGAGAGTCAGTTTATTCTCTGTTGTGAGCTGTGAACATCTGTTTATAAGAGTCCGTAGCGTCTGTTGAGTCCTTGTCGTTCGATTTTTATATGTAGGCTCCAATTAAGTCGTGAGTCAAGGTGGAACCCAAGGTAACGGACTGAATCAAGGAGGGGTAAAGGGATATTATTAAATGTGACATAGGGGGAATCTTTTCTTAGTTGAAAATTTACCTGAAAGCATTTGGACTCATTCATCTTAATTCTCCATTTGCTACACCAGTGTTGAATGACATCTACCATAGATGGTTTTGTAGAATATTGGAAGCGGTTTTAGGATCAGGATGGGAAGTGAGGATCGCTTTGTTATCTGCAAATAGGGCCAGTAGGGTATTAAGATGGGTGGGGATGTCCGCTGTGTAAAGGGTAAAAAGGATAGGTCCAAGCACACTGCCCTGTGGAACGCCCGCTTTCTGAGAGAATATAGGAATAATATTCTTGGATAAAGCCTTGCTTGAAAGAGGATATCTGCTATAGAATATATGTTGGTAAATCTCTTAAAAAATCATAGTAAATTTTGTCAGTCAAAATCTTTAATTGTAACTCAGAACAAAAGAGATAACAGCTGTATAGCTGCTTGAGATAACAGCAACTCTCCATTGACAACCAACTCATTGGGAAAGGATGTTTTGAATTTTCATCAATATATTCAGTTTGATAACTAAAACAGGTTGTGATACACCAGTTATGATTTTTTCATATACGTATTTTGTCCCACTATTTACAATTCAAATTTCATCAAAACTCATCCTAAATAAAGAGGACTTGAGGAGCCTTATGAATATTTTTATACAAATGTAGAATTTAAAGTGTATACTGTAAAACTAAAACTCAATTAAACATTTTTCAGAGATATGCATTTCCTTGCCTGTTACACTCACATTATATATATGTATGTGTAATTGTATTTATTTTTTATGTTTTCTTGGATTTTTTATTAAAGTAAATATAATTTAAAACCAGTGGCTTAAAAAAAAAATCTATATGCAAAATAAATAATATTTTTAAATTTGCTGTTTATTTTGGAGGTTGAGCTGGTATCAGAATAAATAGTAGTCACTATCTTATGACTAGCACTGGAATTATTAAATGTATAACCAGCAATATATATNCGGAGTTATATATTTCCCACCTCACCTTCATGGACCTGGATTCAAATGTTTATCTAATTATTTCTGTCCTTTAGTTTAATATATATATATAATGTCCCTTCCCGCCAGCCAGTTACTCCTCCAGTATCTTCTTCTTCCTAGCTAGTCACTTGGAGCCGTTCGTGTCTCTTGCCTAGCCCATCTTTCTAAAATTATGCACACACACACATTTATATATGTGTGTGTATGTGTGCACACATATATAAAGTTTGCAGGAAAATGGTGCTCCTAGAAAACTCAAATTTTTAGGTAATTGGACATATCGGACGATATTAATAATGTGCATAATATTAGAAAAGATTTAGATGGGCTAGGCAAGAGGCACGAAGAGACTTGCCAGGAAGGAGTAGCTGTCTGGCGGGAGGAAATGTCAACCCAAACTGAGATTAGTGCATAGATTGACTCAAGATTTCTACTAGGCAGATGGGAATGATTTGTTGTATATTTTAGTTTTTTTTTTTTACAGCATCTTAACTTTTCAATTTAAAAAATTCAAATTACAGTGGAAGAAGTTGCTAGTAGCACTTGTAGACCGCCAACGTGTGTTATGCACCTCTTTCATTGGTTTGTCTTTTTTACAGTACCTAGAGCAATAAAAAGGTATAGATAGACAAATTCATACTTGGAATGCAATATTTTGATAAAACAGTGAATTTTCCTCAAGAAGACCAATTTCTGAAGATTACAGCCTCCTGGTTATCATCCTACAAAAGTATAACTGGCTCAGGTATTTGGTGGCTAGCAGAGTACCGCTTAAAAGCCTAAAGACTAGCTTGGATAACCCTCCTTAACAACACTTAAGCAGTATCGTTTGGAATTTGTAAAGATTTGTGAGCAAAGAGGTGGGAATGCAAAGTAGGAATGGGAAACATAAAATTTGTAAATATTGAATGAGTATTTGGGTAATTTAATAGCTTAAATAATCTACAAAAAGTTTACTGATAATTACACTCAAATTTTAATACCTTACTGCATTCTAAATAAATAACTAGTGAATCAGTATAATGGCCTTATATTTTAAAGTCCATGAAATACTTCTTAAGACATAATACTGGTATGAAATGTTTTTGATTTACAAAATGTTGACAAAGCTACAATATATTGTGCAACATTAAATATTGAGAATGATATTAGAACTTTCAGGCTATTGTGAATAGGTAGTACAAGTGCCAGTCGGGCAACCTAAGAGAAGAGAACAGAGAAAAACTCATCAGGGTTGAAACTAGGAGGTGGGAGAGGTAAGGGATTCTGGGAACGCTTGGAACTGTTATGACAATATCAACAGAATTATATCATAATAAGGAAAATAGTAGCTAACACAAGATATACATATATAGTCTAACTCATATGACAACGTTAAATGCAGCCACCAGGGTGAAGGAATAAAAGCCCTTCCCAATCCTATTAAGATAAATGTGAGGATAGTTCAAAAAAAGAAAGATTTAAATAAAAAAATTATTTTATTTACGTGAATTAATAATTAACTGTACATTGAACATCCTCAGATCATGTCCAAAGAGTAATTTCTCACAGGGGATCAAAAGTTGTATGCAAAATCGAATTAAAGCCAAAAGGTAATGATTATGATCTTATAGTTTGAGTACTTAGAGTAAGACATAGGAATTTAGACTTAAATGTTTATGGGAGAGGTGTTCGTGGAATAGCTGCTGTGGTTGTAGAATAATACTGGCAACTCAAAAGACAGATATCTTATATCGGCCATATCTGTGACTTCCCTTTTGAGGGAGGGGGGGGGGGGAATAAAATCTCTGGGAAAGTAATTAAGACAGCGACTTTTAGCTAATCTTTTCTGGATTCTAAGTTTACTCAATAAGTTATCTCGGTTCTGAAATAACTCATTGAGTTATTTTGGTTCTGAGTTAACTCAATGAGTTATTTGTCCCTGTTACGTAGTTATGTTGCCCAGGACCTCATGGAAACATTTAATCCACATTTAAATAATTTAGACCTCTCCTATGCCATTTGGAGTTTTTGAATACGCCATTGCCTATGTCCTCTCAAAGCAATCATGTTCCCTGAGTTCAAGTTAATTATATATCATTTACCTAAGCACATAGCACTCGAATACAATTCAATAACTGGTCTATCTTTGAAATAAGGCTAATGTATCCCTGCCTTATATTTATAATTTCATATTCCTTACTACCCACTTTCTACTCCTCCCAGAAATATTATTATTCCACAAATCTAGAAAATCAACAGAAAACCCATTATTTTACTGTTTAATCAGCCTCCTTTCTCTACTTCTAAAGTCTTTAAAAAAATCTGTTAAAACGAATGATGGCTTCCAAAATTAAAAGACAAGAAATTAACAAATTACTAGGAGGTTTATACAAACAAATGAATAGAGACTCACAACTTATGATAGTTAACAAAATTATAGTGAACATCACTGTAACTTAACTGGCAATATGGTGTAAATCTTTGGGGTGCTGCTAAGCCTTCCAACGTCCAAAGAATACAATCAGAAATCATCAATCTCAAACGCCCCTATTAAAAAATCTATCTCTTACCTCCACCATGGTTAGGCCAAGACCTCATTTCCTGCCATTTTCCTTTCCGTGCTCAACTGGCTAAATAAAATCTGTAACTTTGAGGTAGATGTCCCTTTGGAGTTTTTACAGATTATTAAAAGTATTCAGTTTCTCGCACACACTAAAGCATCATTTTTAATCATTTAATTTTAGCAAATATTCGGTCTAAAATTTTGGGTTTTTTTGCCACTTCCTGTTAAACATCCTATTTCATGACCAATTAGTCCTTGTAGCTATTTATATGATTGCATTTAAGTGGAAATTCCAAACCTTTATAATAGCTAAGTTCACTTACAAATTGTTGAATGACATGATTGTCCAATTGAGGATAGTGAAGGGGGACTTGACTACTCAGCAATAAAGCTTGGAAAATCTGCTTAGATTACACAGCTCCTGCATGACAGACTTTTTAGTATAACCCCCGCGGAGTTATATATTTCCCACCTCACCTTCATGGACCTGGATTCAAATGTTTATCTAATTATTTCTGTCCTTTAGTTTATTTAATTCTTATTGCCCCCCCCCCCCCACATACACACACATATATAACTATAATTTTTAAGTATGCATTCAAAATAAAATGGTGAGAGGAGAATAATTCAATTTGAATTTGTGGAAAAAATGTTTATTTCAATTAAAATTGTTTAAGAAGAAACGTGAGAATGCACAACACACATAATTGGCACAAAGAGCTATATTATATAATACAAAAAAGCAATCCGTAATAAAACTGTACTAAGATGATAAGGCTTTAAAACAAATGTAGAAATATATAAGAAAACTGTCTAGTATTAAAAAATTTATAGTTAATAGAAGTAAGAATAAATTCAAATGCTTAATAAAATCTCAGGGTTGAGGATTATTTCTAACATTAAGATCTTTTAATAATTACATTAGATATCAGTCATACTAGTCAATGTAAATGTATAAAGAATGTTTACATATTGCTTTTCTTGGATTATAAAACTGTAAGACATAAGTCAAATACAATAGAATAGAAATACATAAAAAGTAATATAGACCAACAAGAATAAAAGGGTCACACACGTTTTATTATATATTATATATGTGATTTTTTTCCTCCAAATAATTAGGTATGATACTAATTATTAAATAAAATTGAGATTAGTTTATTTAATAGAACAGGTACAGAGCTTCATAATATAATTGAAGAATTTCAAAATCCCTAGGGATTACCTACAATCATTCTAATAAAGTAAAAATTTTATTTTAAATCACATATTTTGTAATTTAGAAGCCAAACAAAGTACTGCTCACTATTACAAGCTTATCTAAACTTTGTCCCTATGATAAAGATAGAGAAAAATATTTATTGCAAAAAGAGTTGGTATATCAAACAGATAGTATAAAATTGTACTGATTATAAAGTAGTTTTTAAATTTGCAGAGATGTTTTATACAGAAGAAAATGTGTATTAGAATATATGTTTATTTTATATACTTCATTTTTTTTTAACTTGAGAGATTTTAATTAATATTAGTCATAAATTTAATATTGACTGCTTGATATAGAATAGAGGCTTGATTCTAAATTTTTGATGGGAAAAGAAGGAGACTAGAACTGTTTTCTTTTAAATGCTCCCATATTACACTTAAATTTTTGTAAAAATGTTTGACTAGCAAACCATCATATTTCCTCAAAATTAATGCAATTATAAGATTAGTTTTATTTTTATTTTTCTTCTTTATTTTATAAAGGACAACAGTGTTTGAGTTTAAGTTTCCCAAGTAAATAGATGCAAAATAAAAACAAACTAGTTTTTGATTGATTTTAATAAATGAACAACTGCTTCAAAATAAATTTATTAAAATAATATAAGTTATAACAAAAACCCCACATTTTTCAAATCTTTCAAGTTAAAGAACATGAATTCCAAATAATTGTGACATTATAAGGAAATGCAAGTGGATTTTTAAAACAAATAAAATATCATAAAAAATGACAAAAGATACCAGAAATTAAAATTAGGGAAACTAATATCATATTATAAAAAATAAAAACAAACTGGCCCATGGAAGCCTATTGGCTGTATTAGTTTACAATGTTCATGTAAAATACACATAATTCCTGTTGGAGTGAAAAACCTTAAAGGATTTATATTTACAAATTTTAGGCCATTTAGAATAAATAGAAAGGAATAATTTTTAAAATATAAAAACACAACAAACTAGTTTATAACAACTAATTATTCTCAAGTGCAGAAACATTTCCAACACAAATATAGATCTAAAAATCTCATTAGCCGAATAGGCTTATTTACACTTTTATTACACAAAAATCTCTACCTAAAATATACAGATTAGAAGGAAATGAGAACATCCCTGATTTGACCTTAATCTGTTTTCTAGGTAGAGTTTATATTAGTATATTCACTATAAATTTATTTATATACTCACATATAATATATATTTTATAAATACTATGAAGGTATNAACTAATTTTTTTTTTTTTTAAATTCTGTAACAATTTTTAATTTTATCTTTCATGTTAGAATACGTGAGTAGTTATTTTTAATTCATAATAAATCCCTAAATTAGCAATTGCAGTTGATTTTATTTGAATTTCATGGGTATATAAATTCAAATATCTAAATCATGTATATCTACTTATTAATAAAAATAACAACTCTTTATGAGATGAATATAAATACTGGAAAAGCTATAAGTGACTATCACATGAAAGTTATGGGAAAGGCATATAGAAACTTGTAAATTTCACAATATCAAGCTTCAACGTAGAATAACTGCACATGCTTGTAATTAGATCTGTGTCTTACTTTAAATGGCCTCAATACAACAAGAAGCAATAAACACACAAACAATTGAGGCAGTTGAATAAAAATCACTAACCAAAAATAAGTATACACTGAAGCTTGATATGCTAATAACGCCCTAGTTCATCTTAAGTGACAAAATTGTTCTTCCCTCATTACATTATAATTTAAACTCGGTTCTTTCTGAATAATACTTCAAATTCAACAAATCAGTAGTCAAATAATTCCTCAATGATTTATATTTAAAGGAAAATAACTAATGAAGCCATTATTCATAAATCTTGACAAATTTTAAACACTAAAATAACACAAGGAAAAAATTAGAGACAGACATAAAATTATAAAGCAAAAAAATGGCAGAACTGAGTATATTATTAATATCATCTGTTATATTTTAATAAGAAACAAAAGTAACAGTTATTACTAAACAGGAGCTGAAGATAAAAATAAGCAAATTAAACCATTTTATTTCTGTATTTATTTACTTTTATATTTAAGTAGCTCCCTATCCTTAAAAAAAACAAAAAAAAAAAACATGAGAAAACAAACATTGATTAATTCAAACAGTGAATTTTACAATATAACCTTATTTTTACTTTACTGGCTCTATAATTGGAAACTCTAGATTTTTTGGAGGGTTACTCTTGATTACCACTTCAATCTCTTTTCCTCAGTCCAATTAATTCCTTCATTTTATGGACAGTTTTGAAACTTTGCATAAATAGTATTAATTTGTGTGGTAGTATGTGTTTAATAATATTTTGTTTATTTTTCAAAAGTTTATCCATTTTAAAACTGAAATAAGTAATAATAGTAAATAATTGGTTTTAATATACGATAACAGTCATTTAAATGTTATATCATGGCAGCCTGCACAAAAACGTGGTACAATCTTATACATGCAAAGGATGCGTAAGGTGGTTTTGCATGCATGCTTATTTGTGTGTGGTGTGTCCAGCATACCAGAAGAATATATGGTTAAAGTGTGAATTAATTTATGATGAGCAGTTTTACCAAGAGCAGAGAGGAAGAATGTTAGCAGAAGTGAGAAGAAAGATAATGAGGAAATCCATGATAAACTGCATGTGATCAATAGCTATGAGATAAGATGATCAATTTATGGACTCAAATAGAAGTTTAGTTATGTTAACAAAGATTGATTCTTAGGTGAAAAAAATTACATTTATATTTGTGAGGGTACTTTTATGAAAGACTTAATTTTCAGTCAATGATCAGAGTTTATAATTGTGATTTTAGAAATTATAAAACAGTTTTTTTAAGCATTTGGTTTCCTATTTTCATTTATGAATCTTGGACTCTGTTTTTAGACAATCATTATTATAGTGTATTTATTTAATTAAAGTTTAAAAATTATTAAAAGTATGTAGAATCTTCGAACACTGATTCACTATTTTTATAGGAATTATTTAATTCTATATTAATTTTGTCACTATAAAAATAATCTGAAATGGGAATATTTATTTACAATTTATTACCTTTATATATATAAAACACTAGCAGAGAAAATTCTAAGGAAGATGATCGTTGGAAAGCTCAACAGGACTAGAGAGAGACAAACTCACTGCAGATAGAATGGTGTGTAACTACTCAAGATAGAGCCACCTGGTGAAGCTACCACAGACTTAAGGTGGCCAAGGACCACACCAGTCTGTAGCAGCATTATTTAGTCGTTACTAACCAACATCAGATAGTTGTTAGTCCAACAAGGACAAGCAATATCTTTTGTTAAACCAGAAGGTAAAGAGAGATACAATAGCTTTTTAGAGGAATGAAATAAACTTTAAAAAGAAGAAACTAATCGTTTCTATTATTTTACCCATAATAATAGTTAAGTGTTTTTGTCAAGTGTAAAAAAGTTGAATACATCAATTCAGCTAATCACACCCTCTTACTCACCAGATGTAAAATTTCTAATATTCAGAAACCACCCTCTTAATAATAGTATATTAATTTTTTCCCTGATTAAAAGATATATATTGTTTTCTGTACTTTAAGAAACCTAAACTGATAAAAGGGAAACATTCACAGCATGACAGCCAGAGTGACAAAGAGAAGAATAGTTTCAATTTATTCCACTTAAATAGCTAAAGAAAAGTTATTTTAACTAAAAGAGGCTAACTTCCTCTTTACCAGGATAGTACAATTCTGTACCTATATATTTCTTCCCTACAAAATTAAGTAAATAAATCTATAACAACTTACTCTAAATTACTTCTTATTGATTTATTTTGGATTTCAAAAATTATTCCAGGAAAATTGAATTTATACTTTAATCATGAAGTTAGTTTCTACAAGTCATGAAGATGGTCATATGATTTAATTGAAGTTAATGAAAACTAACATTTAATGACTATGCAGGGAATATTTCATATATTTCTCTTTATTCATTGTAGGAATTTGCACAATATTTTTTCATGGCAAGAAAGACAAGGGATTTTATTATCTGAAGTTATAATAGAATGTCTTATATTGAAGATACCACTAACAGAAATAAAGAGTAAAACTATAAATCATTATTGAATAAATTATTTAAATTTTGTGAAAGAATTGAAATGTTAAGTTAAAATGAGAAAGCATGAAGTCTAATATGAAACAATTATTAGAAAAGCCTGAGCCTTATCATTGCATTCATAAAAGTTGTTTTAATTATTATTTTCATAAGTACACAGCTACCTTACCTCATAAATGCATGCTTACAATTATATGCTATTATACAATTCATATTATTAATTTAACTATAACTAATCTACATTAATTAATTACTCAATAACTCTGAAATTTAATATAACATGTGTTAATATATGTTATACTAATACCAAACTTTTCTAAAACAAGAGCTATTCTATAGGGCAATCTATTTTATTATAAGAGAAGGTAGTGGATTAAATAGTGCCTTTTTTTGTAGAAAAATAAATAGTGCCAATGGGTACAGCTGGGACTCATAACTGAGACCATTGGCAATATTTACAAGAATATATAGCTATAAGTAATAATATTTTGTAATACATAGTAGTTTTAAATATTCTGATTCAAATGCTAATAATTTAAAAGTATAAATATAAATGCAATGACAAAGTTACCTGAATGATTATTTTAATTCTATTATAAAATTTTAGAGATTAAATTTTAAAACCATTGCCTATAAAATGCAATTATATTCATTCATGTAGCAGTGTAAAGCCTCACAACTCAAAATAGTTAACTTAATTATGAATGATTAATTGATTTAAGTATCAAAATTTATTAGTGGCAATAGTAAGGATAAGAAGAGATTAAGCTTATGTTATTTATAAACATAGAGAAGAGACAGTAAGAGAGGAGGTGGAGAGTGTAAGCATCTGTATAATGATAACCACAGAGAGGGGAACCAGTGAGTGAACTGAAGAGGAGTAGTCTTTGGTAGACTTGATTATCAATGACCAATGTTTTATAATAATTTGATGACTTTTCTTTTAGACTAAGGAAAAAAAATTTCTCTTTTTGCAAGAGGAATTTTCTCTTAATGATGTTTTTAATTGCTTTGAATATTTTTCCTTCCATTATTTAGGCTGAAAAATAATAATTGACATTCTCAATCTGAGAATGAATCGACAGAAATTACTTTGAACAAAAATTAATGACATTCAGATAGCAACCCAGTTGTGAGTTGAGTATGATTTATTGGAACTGGAAACAAGGCCCTTATTAAGTGATTCTCAGTTGTTTCCTTAAAGAAAGATCCTATCAGGTATGCATAAGATGTTTACCTCACTCTCTAAGTTATTCAGAGAATTTGTTTGTTGTTCTCTTTCTATATATATATATATA
>KZ806943.1:1347906-1361777 GCA_000696205.2 Oncopeltus fasciatus
TTCTTTCATTCATCTTCCAGGGAATATCTCAGAATGGATTGTTTCAAATTTCAATAATTAAAAAAAAAAAAAATTATTATATTTTTAGTTGTATTTTAATTTCACAAGTTATTTATTTTTGAAAGGAGAAAATAGCAGTTTTAACTACAAAATGTGTTTAACAGACCTGTCCTTCCTTTATCACGTAATAAATTTTGTTTTAATCTTCCATTCATGGAGAAGCGAAGTTATTTCATATGTAACTTGGTGTATTAATATTTGCAGATTAGAAATTTGTTTTCACACATGATATAATATTTTAAAAATGATAAATTTCTAAAAATATAGTTGCATTTAAACATCTTATATATTTATTTAGTTTTGATAAAATGATATGCACAACAGAAGATTTTTTTAAAATATTCTTCTATTTCAGTCTCATAAGAAGAAGACAGCATTATTACTATTTAATATAATATTTAGGCATAAGAAATATAATTTAGGTCTCAATTAAAACAATAAATAGGTTTTGTAAAAATAGTTAACTGTTTGAATATTACCTGTTTAAAGAGAGAATAAATGATATCAAAAGACTTAATTCATAATTAATCAAGTTTGAGCATAAGCTATGCCCATTTGCTCTTTAATTGCCCATATATTTTTGGAAGGAATTATAAAAATTAACTAGCATTGTAATAAACTAATAAATCGTTTCATGAATTGTTTGAATGATTTCTGAATGAGAAAAAGAAGAAAGATGACAGGCCTGAAATTACACTAGAACATTAAAAAATTTAAGAGAAAACTTGGTATAAATATATCTAACATTCAAAAACTTGTTATTTTTAATAAATGTTTTGAATTTATAGTTAGCTTGAATATAATGATAGAAGAATTAAATTTCATGTTAGCTGGCCACA
The DNA here is from genome assembly GCA_000696205.2 of Oncopeltus fasciatus. Classification (NCBI taxonomy): domain Eukaryota; kingdom Metazoa; phylum Arthropoda; class Insecta; order Hemiptera; family Lygaeidae; genus Oncopeltus; species Oncopeltus fasciatus. The sequence goes on from KZ806943.1 coordinate 1,348,806, forward strand.
CAAACATGACATTAAGGCCCGCTAATAATATTGTATTCAATTGACTCAAGATATTCACATAATTTTGATTTAAAATAAATAAAAACAATTAAGTAGTAAACAATAGTTCAATAATAGAATGATAATAACAGGATTTAAAGAATTACATTTTCTTACCTTTTAAAAAAATATGTATGGCTTACAATGTGGTCCCTCGACACACTTTTTTTTGTTTTATAAATTTAAATAAGACTCATAAAATGTAGAAATGAGAGAAAATAAGTATGAAACCTGATAGAAGGACAGATAAAATAGTAGAGCCAACTCTGAGGAAGAGTGGAATGAAGAGGCGCAATAATAGTCGAGCCGAGGAAGGGGTGGCTAGTGAGGAATGTTGGAGAGGGGGGAAGACCTTTGTGGGGGCTCCCCCCCTTGACTAGACGTGCTGGATGAACTCTGGGTTCAAATAGGAGAACCCCATGAACTCTGTCTGGTCTAAGTTCATCATGAAGAGCTTGTCAGTTGGTGTGAGGTCAGTCTTCTCTGATGTGAACTGTTTGTCAAAATTACTGACATCTTTTCGATGTTTCTGCAAACAAAATAAAACAATTGAATTTCAAAAGAAAATATATAACCTTCAGTTTATTTAAAAAATAAATGAATTATTTCCATTAAATAACGGAGTATTCAATTGAATGTCTAATTTTACATTAATGCTAATTATGTAAATATTATTAAGGACCTCTTAACATGATTATAATTTTTCTTAAATATTAACATAAATATATTTTAAATATTCAAATTTTTATTTATATGTCATATTGGAGAGCGAATGTTTCATTGGTTTCCAAGAATCTAGGCCAAAGGAGACCTCTGGTGAATTGCTGTTAAAAAAGTCAATAGTAAGGCTTTTACTACTATTACTCTTCTTACCTACCTACTTAATTTGTCTCACTGTACATATTATTATTTTCACTAGAATATAAGTTCTACTTACATTCAGATGATAGCACATATCCCCCTACCATCAAGCACATATCTTGTCCCACCCTCCCCCCAAGTTCTGAGCCCTTTCTGCAATAGAGCCTTTAGAGGCCAGTCAACACAAATAGTCACCTGCAGTCCAAGAAGCCACCTTTAATGTTAGCACTGACCCAACTAGTGCTATCTAGTATTAGAGCTATTTCAGTGGCCTACAGCTTATCTAAGAGGTAAACCCTTTCATCCACCTTGAAACTTAAATAATGAAAATAATATTAATATATGTACTTAAGTCTATCTGCAGTCAGCTAGGCTCAACCTGCTTTCTGTGAAAAATTTTCTCACATATCCCATTGTAGGATTTTATTAACATTTCAAAAATTTAAAGACAATATTTTTTATAATCTTTAATACCATTATTCTATACAAATTTTTTGTTATATTGTTTCGTTTCCATTCTTTGTTCCTTTAGAGATTTTTTTCATATTATATTAAAATATTTCACAATACATATTATTGTAAGTGGCATTTGCCTCAGATCTTCAAGCATCAAATGTTAGGATTTGATTATTGCAGTTTTGAATATATTGTCTGTTCTTTTTTGCTCTTGTACTTCGGACTTATATTTAACCTTTTTTTTTCTCTTCTAGTTCCTGTTTATTAATTATTTTCATGAGTTTATCTACTCTTTTTTTTTCTCTTACTTCTGTAAATTTTTGCTTATTTAAACTTTTAATTTCTTACAGTTATGGCCCAGGGGAAGAGAGATGAACTTCTCATCAATATTACTTTTTACAATTAAAGACTTGAAAGATTCATGGAGGATATTATACCCCTTGATGATAGCTTCAAGAGATATAATATTGTGGGACATTATAGAATTGAGACTGTCACACAAAAATTTAATAAAAATAATCAGTTATAGGCCATGTATTTATTGATGATATTAATTTTTCTGAAAATTAATTACATACATTTTCTTGTCCGATAGGAAGATTTAGAGGGAGTTCCTGAACTGAAATACTAAATACTATTTATCTTGTTTAGGCCTCACCATTAAAATTTTAATTGCTAGAACCCTTGCCTTCTAAATAAGGAAATTTTTCAATTAAAATTCCTAAATTTTCTGGGGATATTCCTGAAATTTTAAGAGCACATCCAACAATATGTTATGATTTGTATAAGTGATATAGTTTTGAAGGAGTAGCCTGCCAAAGATAAAATATAAGGGAGCCAAATAAAATCCTGCTTGATATATCCCAAATGATTCATAAATATTTTGTATCTGCTTGGTTAATGAAACATTAGTAGATTCAGCAATATATATATTTATTATAAGGTTTTAAAGCAATATTAAGGCAGGAAAACTTTATTTTTATTACTATCATTAGGAAATTTTAGTAAAACAATTAAATTTTAGTTCATATCTTTTCTATCTTTTTGAATTTTATTTTAATTAATCAATTCATTTAACATGGTTGGCGATTAGTTGGCTGCTGAGTATTTTGTGTGAAATTAGTCAGAATTTCAGCTGGAATGAGAAAACAAAATAAACCAAAATTTTTGGGTAATTATTTTTTTATTTTCCACATGGACAATAAAATAATTTAGTGTAAAATAAAAATTTTGGTGTATTTTATTTTCTCATCCTAGCTGAAACCCTGACTAATTTTACACGAAATCTATTCATTTTGGTTTTTATATTTGCATTTTTTTAAAATCATACTTTTAAATTCCTTTAACTATAATCATTAACTTTATAAATATTATTTATTTTGTGGTCTTTAATCCCACGTAAATTTAGATAATTTTTAGTTAGATTTTTTATTCTGTTCCCTTGCACTAAAAATTATATAATCATTAACATCCACTTACAATTTTTGGCTTAAAAGGAGGTTGAACTTCCCTGTTTTCGATTCGTTCCCAATCTATCCTCCTGAAGAATGAGTGGCCCCGAACATCTTCTTCACCTCTTAAACCACAGCCTAATCTCTTGCTTGGGTTTTTTGTTAAGAACTAAAATAAAAAAAGTAATATCATTAAGTTTCAGAAAATGACTTAGCATTAAATAACTGAATGATATATCCTCACATAAGCAACAGTTGTAGCCATGCATAAATAGAGTTTTTAACTGTAAATTCTTCAACCAGTTGAAGTATTAATTAATAAAGTTTTGATTAAAACTAAAATGTATTTCCTGATTTATTATCACATTTATGGGCTATGGGTTAATAATATTTAACACCAAAATAAATTAAATTTATGATGTCCTTATAAATGCACTGGATTGCCAATAGTGGTTGGACAGATACTATGGTTTGTGAGTCCTTTTCTTTCAAGGTTAGATTTCTATCATGCTGGTCTACCGTTAGTCCAAGATCTCCTTTATCAAGAGGACAATGGTTTGTAAAGGGTTATCTTTCATTTCCATTTTGGTTGCGTCAACATGGAAGATGACATTGTTAATCCTAGTTATTATTTTAAAAGGGCCTTCCCAGGCACTCTGAAGTTTGGGAGAGAACCCCGACGCCTTTGAGGATTAAGCAACCATATAATATCTCCTGGTTCAAAACATCCTTTCTCGACTTAATGTCATACTGTTCTTTCATTCCGTCACTTGCCTCCAGGATATTGGTAAGAGCTTTCTTGTGAATATTTTCTATTATTTTTTGTAGATTGGTGATATAATCTTCCTCAGTGACATTCTGGTTAGGCTTAAACACCAAAGTCACAAGACAGATGCAGTTCCTGACCAGACAAGATTTGCCTCCAGATTGGCTGGAGTCTTTTTGGGGGTCTCATTGACAAAACTGTGAGCACAAAGTATAAGTACTAGTTCCAGTCTCTTAGGTCTTCGGAGATAACCTTTGACAAATATCACAAAAGTATTGTCTGATGGTCTTGCTCATGCGTTTCAATATACCATCTGACTGTGAGTGAAGTGGTATAGTTCTTGGTTTGCTAATACCCAGGGTCTCACAGATGCTGGATACAACAGAAGACTAAAATGACAAATCTATTACCAGGACCTCAGAGACTGTTATGACCTTGATTTTTATGGGTGTAGGCTTCTACCCATATGTAGTAATCATTAACCCAAAGGATGTACCTATTATCTTCATCAGTCTGAGGAAATAGGCCAGCCACATCAATTGCTATCTGTTCAAATGGGCTTCCCATATTGTATTTCCACAATGGGGCCTTCTGCCAATTCATTGGACTATTTGAGCTGCACAAATCATACATTGTCTGCACCAGTCCCTTAAGGTTTGCCCAATAGAATTGCTTATGAATTCACTCCATGGTAGGATGTATCCTCAGATGACCACCAGAAGATTTGTCGCAAAGCTCTTTCAATACCATAGGCCCCTTACATTTTTAGACAATGAGTTGGAATCTCTTTTATCTCCTTTCTCTAACTCCACAATCCTTTTAGCAACCCATTTTCCACTGCAATTGACTCCCATTGAACCCAGTAGGTCTTTATGCTCTTTGATAGAGGAGCAACCTATTCCCAATATGGTCTTCTTCCCCCAGATATCTTCCACTGTCTTATGTATTTCAAACCGGTGTCATCATCCTGTTCCTTTGCTAGATCCCCATCAATAACTCATTATTATTATTAATGTTCTGGTAATAAGTATGCCTCAAGCAAGTGGCCATCTCTTATTGTCTTCAACTTCCAGGAGCATACATTGTCCATTGGGTATATTCTTATTTGTGGTCTCCTTTGAAGGGTAGTACCTTCTAATAAAAGTACTTGAGCAGAGAGCTCTTTTCTGTAGCAATTGACCTATTTTTCATTGTCTAATGTTACCACTCCTATTGGCAAATCAAGCTTGAGTTTTTATTTGATCCAAATACATCAAATCCATTCCTAATATGACCTTTACATCTCAGTGGATGTCATCTATGAGTGAATAGTGTACCAGTTCAAGGCCGCCAATAAGGAAGATGATAACAGCCTCCCCATAAACATGCACAGGTTGTCCATTAGCCGTTCCTAAATTCCAGATTGTTGGAAAGGTCTTCTCAGGTGGTATAATATTTTGTTTAAGTACTTTATGGCAGCACCAGTATCCAGAAGAAAGGTTTATTTTCAGCCAATGAACACTTCCTACGTATTTCTTCTTTCATCTCTGTTCCCTTCACTAACTTCAAAGTTTTTGAATATCTCTTACAGTTAATTCTAAATGTTTCTTCATTTATTAACATTCTTCAGCCCTTTAAATGTTTTCTATGCAGATTTTTTTTTTTTTTAAGGACAACTACTTTAATTCTTTTTTAATTTCCTTTATTAGTTTGATCTTACAATTATCAAAGGAGGAACTTTGTAAGTGATTAACACGGATACATATGTTGTTTTAAGATTATGTTCCCTGATCCTTGTTGACCAATAACATTCTAGAGTGTACATAACACTTTTTCCCCATATCCTCCAATGTGTCTTTGGGCTTTGATAAGTATGATCTAAGATTTCTATATGGTTTGTAAGCTGTCTTTAATTCCTTTTCACTTAATTCTAACCAATATTCTTAATAATTTTAAATTAAATATTCTTAATAAAGCATATTCCAGAACAAAAATTATAAAGCAAAAGCAACAGGAAATGAAGAAGAAAATCTAAAGTCAGAAAAATAAACAAAAGAAAATCACTGATGAGAATTATAGTGATAGATGCATTGAAATCAGGAGTGAAATTAAATACCACAAAACTAGAAGATAAATATCTTCACTCATATTCCTTAAGAAACAATCTATGAAAATATATTTCAGGTCTTAAAACTGCACAAAGCAATTAACTAAAGTAAAACTTTTTTTTTTTGGCTTTAAAATTTGTAATAGTTCTTAAAGAGTATAGATGTTTGGTAAAAATCCTCTTGGAATGATCTAAAGTACGGGAAGAAATTAAAGATGAATACCCCTTTGCATGCTTCTTTGGCTTCTTTTGATAATCCTTTAGGATAGCTGACACTGTGATCTGTAATAGCAGCAAATAGTTCTTCCTCATCCTCACCATCAAAAGGTGGCTGGCCAACCAACATTTCATACAATAGGACTCCATAGGCCCACCAATCTACTGATTTTCCATATGGCTGATAAAGGATTATCTGAAATAAAAGAAGATAATTCTTATTTACTACTTATGTAGCTAAAAGAAAAATTTCAAAATGAGAATTTAGTAAAATATAAAAGTAAGAAAATGTTAAAACAAATATTTTTAATTTTGATATTAGTCTACTAACCTCTAGTGACATTTTTTTTTAACCTGGAGAGTAAGTACTTTAAAAAACAACACATAATAACAAAAAAGTGCTTGACTGAGAAACTACGAAGAAAAGTTTCCCATTAAAATGAGTTACGAGGAAGAGGAGCACAACACAATACAGAACAAAATTTTACATTGCAAAAAAATGTAAAGGGTTTACTCAATTTTTAGTAAATAAAACAAGTAGATTGTGTAACATATTCCACTATACTTTTATAGGTATAATAATTGTACTCCATTAGTCTATAATTTGAAGTATTAAAATCTGAACAAAACATATGCTATTAAACACAAAAGAAGTTAATGGATAATGAAAATAAATGTTAAAACCATCTGCTCAAAGATTTCAAAATCACAAAACAAATTCAACACTTTTATTTACTTTTAATCTGGAATATGTGGTTAACCTAACTAAAACCCTTAGAAGTGATGCAAAAGTGCTTAGAATGTAACAGAGAAGTATTTTTACAAGTAAAAAAGAAATAAAACAGTTATAATTACTTAATAAGCTTATTTATTTATTTATTTAAAAGTAAATCTTTATTTATTACTTTCTGTTACTTAACATCTTGTAATTTGATGACGGTTACAATATATAGATTTTAAAAACATATAAGATTCTCCTAATTACATACAATAANAAAATTAAAAAAAAATATAATAAAGTAAAAACAAAATCAACAATAAAACAAATAAATGGTCATCACTGTGCAGGGAGAAGGGACCCATTGACCCCACTCCTAATGAGTTTAGGCATTAAGGCCCAAAAGGTCACGAGGCCGTTTCCGTATTAGTCGTCGGGGAGGATTGTGAGGATTGGAGTCTGACAACAGGGATTGGGCATATGGATTGGGATGAAATTGGAGTTTACTATGGAAGAGCTTGAAGAGGTTGGAGATAAGGTCTTTGACAAGAGGAATATTAAAGTCATGATGAAGGGTAGAGTTGGACACATAATATGGAGCGTTAGCAATTATTCAGAGAATTTTGGACTGAAAGGATTGTATTCGTTGGATATTGGAAGGCTTAGCGGCACCCCACAGTTCTGCACCGTAGGTCAAAATTGGTCATGTTATGGTCTTGTAGATGGTCAGTTTATTTTCTAATGTGAGGTGTGAGCGATGGGAAGAGAGGATTGCTTTGTCATCTGCAAAGAGGGCTAAAAGAGTATTAGGTTGGGTAGGGATGTATGCAGTATAAAAGATAAAAAGAATGGGTCCAAGCAAACAACCCTGTGGAACACCCGCTTTCACAGGGTAGTGTTTGGAGTAATCTGGTCCTTGCTGGACCCTAAAGAAACGGTTAGAAAGATAAGATTTGAGAATTAGGTAGATGGTACTTGGAAATATGGACTTCAGCTTATATAATAGATCAGTATGCCATACTCATTCAAATGCTTGAGTGATATCTAAGAATGCACCAGGACAAAATTATTTTTGCTCGAGGGAAGAGGAAATAAAGTTTACAACGCGAAACACCTGCTGTGCTGGACATTAGAGGAGGAAAAAACTGTTTGGGATTCAAATGGATTCAAATAGCATATTTTTCCATTAGTGTAATAGTAATGAATAACTTATATGGGAAATAATTGAAAAATGTTAAGTCTACTGACACATTTCTATGTATGTATACAATTTTAATTTAAGTATATTGAGTATTTATTACTAAGTTCATGAAAATTACATTATTACTTTTGATACGTTTAATGCTAAATGTATTATAATATTCCACCAAAGAGCTAGAGATATATTTCTTAGCATCTGTGAATCTTTACAAAAAGAGAATGATGTAGCATACAAAAAAGATATGATAAAGGGAGAGTAAAACCTCATTGACAAACAATTCATTTATAAACAATCACTGTTTGATGTTTGATTCAGAAAATCATAAATAAGAAGAAAACTTAATCAATCATAAAATTAAAGATTTTATCAAGCTTAAATCAAACATTCATACCATACAAAATAGAAAAGAAAAAAAAAGGAGCTAAAAACAAGAAACAGATTACAAAATACATTAAAGGTTGGTGATCTATTCCAGTCTTGCAATTCTGGCACTGCAGGTTCAAATCCAGCACTGGGCAAGCTTTTATCGATAAATAAAAGCTTCACCTGAGCCATGGGATGGCAATCTATAGTTAGCCCCTCCCTCCATGTCTATAAGTGGTTTATATTACTTAGGTAACCTCATCTCTAGATTGTTTTCAGTTTCAAGTAATCTTGGCAGCAGAAATTTCAAACTAATTTGTAAAAACTTTTTTTTTTTAATTATATATTAAGCTCCTGAAGAGGTGTCAATATTAGATTAAAAACTAGTAGAGCAAAATTAAGTTTTAAATTATATAATAGTGTTTTTATATCAATAGAAAATTAGTACTAACTAAAATATAAACAATACATAATATTGTGAAACTAACCTCAGGTGCAATGTAGTCAGGAGTTCCACAAAATGTTTTTGTTGTTTTATCACCAGTTATGCCTTCCTTGCACATTCCAAAATCAGCTATTTTAATGTGACCATCTTGATCTAATAATACATTATCTAACTTAAGGTCCCTATAGATAATACCTCTCACATGTAAGAAAAATAGTCCAATTGCTATTTCAGCAGAATAAAATCTGTAAAAATGAAGAAAAAAGTGATAAAATTAAAAAGTTAAAAAAGAAGTTAAAAAGGGTCAATGACCAATACATAATACAGAAGCTGAAACATTTGTGAATCAGCATATGCTTAATAATAATTAAATCAATAAATTTTAAACTATAAATGTTAAATTTTTCCCTCCTTAAAAAGATCGGTACTTTCAGTTTCAGGAGAATTATTTTCCTATTAATGTAGTGGATAAACTAACAAATTGGAAAATACAAATTCTTATCCTTAATGAGGGATGTGTAAACTTCAATAATGTTTGTGCACTTTGTTAATCATTAATATAATGTATTGAAATCTGTATTGGGTAGGCAGTTTGTCTTTTCAAGGGATGATCTATTTTTTCCATCATGCACTCCCCTATTTATCAAACTGCCCTTGAGTTGCTTTATTTTTCTCCCTTTCTTTAGTGTACCTTTTTATTTTTTAAATGGAAGAAATTTATTTTTCAAATCTATCTGAATCTAGACTTCCAGGCACTAATGTTTATCACTGATCATTTAATTGTGAAAGTAATTAATTTATTAAGTACTTCAGTAAATCATATGTTAATGCACTGTTAACTAATCTTAGAGTTTTCAGAATCTATGATCCTATCTTCAGGGTTAAGAACACCTGTCTTACAAATTAAAATTTAATATTAAAATAGCAATAGCAAATTCATAATAAATAATTTAAAAATCTAGAAACCCCTACAATATAAAGAGGGGTTCAACCAAGGTTCTTTCTACAATACAATATAAGGTTCTTTCTACCAAATCATTGATATGAAATGCAATTAATACTCAAATTATAGATCATTATTATCTACTACCATTAGCTATTGCTCGATTCTACAACAATACCATTTCTTAGAATGGCTGTCAAAGAACTATTGGACTGCAATTTAAACTGAAGAAAATGGACCAAGTAGTATCAAGTAGTTAGTAGAGAGAATCAAAATAGTAATCCAATTGCTCAAGGTCTGGATTATATGGTGGATGAGACAGGAGTTTGAACCTAGGAAGTTATTTAAATTTTTATTTGGCTGGACCAGAAGTTTAAGGATGAGCATAATCATGGAATAAAACTTATTTTCGGTCGATCAAAGCAGGATAAAGATCAGAAAACTTAATATACAGTATTTCCAGTTGGTAGCAGTAGAGTTCAGAATCCATAGAGTATCCATCAGGAAGAAATTGAGGCGTTGAGGACCAGAGTGGACCAACCTCACCAGCTGTGATTTGGTGAAAATCGTTTTAGAAAATTTTACTAATTTTTGTTTTAATGCATTAGGCCAGTTTTAAATGAATCCTTGCATTTTTTGCTCTATTAGGATCAGTTACAGACAGATTTCAATAATGTATTAATTTTATTGCCAAATACTGGGTTTTTTGGGAAAAAATGTGGATTGGTCCACTCTGGTTTTTTTGAAAATTACAGTTTATATAAAAAATAAAAATGTGAGAAAACAAACAAAACACATTTATTTTATTTTTACATATGATTATTAAAAAATAAAATAAAACTAGGTTATGAAATAAATGATTTTATGTTCAGGGAAACGTAACAAATAAAAAAAAAAACTATTATTAAAATAAATGCAAACTTTTTTCATGCTTCTTTATCGCTTTCTTCTTCGGTATAGCATATGGTATCTTCTTTTAACGAAGTTTTTAAATTTTTATAGAAGTCGTGGTGGATTGGAGGGATGTATTCTAAAAGGGATAGAAGGTCCTTCTTCTTGTCCGCCGTAACTGGATGCCCTTGGGGATAGAGAAGAGGTATTTCGCGTGGCATGCTTAAACTTTTCAATTCCATCTGTCTTTTCTTTAGGTCCAATTTTTCCGAAGGTTGGATTTCAGAATGTCCATACTTGTAAGTTATAACAAAGGGGTTATTTTTTTCATATGAAAGATATAAAATTTTCAGCCACTGTACTTTATTCCCTGACATACTTATTTTACGGTTAGTAACCAGTGTCCTTAGTACTTCTGCTGTCGAAATGAAATTTTCCGAAGTCATTTGAACCACTTCAAAGCAATTTTTTTTTCTTGCAGAGGTAATTACCTGATGATAATCTTGCGGAACGAAAATTTGGTTATAGAATTTTTTATTTTTTTCTATTAATCCAAAATCGGAATCGCATGGGAGAAAAGTGTGCCCACTTAATAAGAACTTGTGCTCTATTTGGTCGACTGAAAAGTTTGGATTTGCAACAACAAGACTGCATAAACTCGCCATTTTCACATTCCTATTTTGTCCACCACAACCATCGGAGTACATTATAACTTTCTTAGTTGCCGTTTTATTTTTTAAGTAATGAATGATACATGACCCGATCTCATCGGGACCACGAGAAGCTATACTTTCATCCCAAACATACATTGTCACCTTTTTAGTTCTCAAGTTGTGTACTCCCAAGCAGTAAGTCCACAGCTGCCTTTTGTAATACACTATCCCAGTTGATAAAACAGGTGTTGGCAGTGTTTTCATGAGATCGAAGGCGATAACAGTAGTGTCATCGTCGAAACCAGGATTCAGAGCGTCTTGCCTCATCGCTTCCCTTGCAGATTCAGCTTTTCTTTGATGGAATTCTAGTTCTACCTTCAAGTTGCCTGTTTCACCGGGCTCTGAACATTTTATTTTCATGTTCAGCGAGTCGCATATTTTGCATGAGTCAGTTATGGGTGCATGGAAATGGAGGTTGAATTTGGCAGAAAAAATCTCTCGGAATTTGAATTCCGAGACATGATTGGCAGTAGTTTCCTTGTACTGATTGAACATTATACGGATGTTGAGATCAGGTGAAAGATAAAACCTGGAGCTTTTGTGTCTAGAGTAGTGCGATTTATATGTTGGGTATTTTCTGATGAAATCACATACTTGCTCAATTCTATTGTCAGCTATTTTATTACCTGGAGTATGTCGTCCTCTCTGGTCCACCGGTATTAACAAAGAGCTATTACTTTTTTTTTTCATGATTCTATCTATCTTTCCATCAGATATCTTTAGGACGTTCTTAAAAAAAGTTTTACAAACTTGTTTTTCTTCACCATTTCCAAGAGGGAGGGTATAAATCCGAGTCATGCTTTTTTCTCTTCCTTGACTATGTACTGTAGGAGCATAATGTCGGTTTACTTGTTTTAGCGATATCTTTGAAAAGATAAAGCTTGCTTGCTTGTTATAGTCAGCCAATTTATAAAAATGTTGGAAAATATTTTCTTGAAGTTTTTCAGAAATATTCAAGGCACACATTTTGTCTTTGCAGCACACAGTTGTTGGAGTGAATTTTTTTGCTTCAACTAATTTTTCTGTGGTGTTAATGTAAGCCAACCCTTTGGCATTTAAAAGCTTCCTTTGATTTTTTTTCCAATTACTTTCATGTCACAATCTCTTTCTGGTCTTGATTGCGGAAGTATCAGAAGCCGTTTCTGCAGCTGTCACACTACTGGAATTATCCTGAATAAGTTGCTTATCTTTGGCACAGGTGCGTTGGTTATTTAACAAGCTCTCCTTACCATAATCAAATGATAGTTTTAACCGCTTATTCTGCAGTGATCTTGATTTTTCAAAAAATGAATCTATTTCATCCGAATCATATTCAGAGCTAGAAGGTTCATAGTTGGAGCCTGAGTCTTCAAGGTCAGCAAGAAGTTGTTCAATTTCATAATCTAAAACAAAGGTATTTGAAATTTAGGTATTTTATTCAACATCACTTGTTGCAGGGATCAAATTTTGTAATCAATTTTTAACATAACTAACTTCCCGACTAGCTAGAAAGATCCGAAATTTCGCACATAGATTCACTTCTGGTGAAAGTGCTAATCATGAAATCTGGTGAAAATCTCAATCATAAACATTCATAAGTCCTTTAATAAAAAATTTCAATTTTTGTACTTTGAAGGGACCCCTCCAGCCTGTCAAGCCTTGCGGACATGGTCTAGGAGAGAACGATTTACGGGAAACCATTTCTTTGCTATTGTAGCAATATTATATTTGTAGTTTTTAATTTTAAAACCAGTAATTGAAAATGTAAAGGGGTATTACTTGATAAAAAAAAAAAAAAAAAAAAAAAAAAAAAAAAAAAAAAAAAAAAAAAAAAAAAAAAAAAA
>KZ806943.1:1362498-1377027 GCA_000696205.2 Oncopeltus fasciatus
CAAGATCGCCATAAGTCTCAACAAAAATTCGATGACATTCAGATGCCTTTTTCTTTTGATTAAATAAGAAAATCATGACATGCCGCAAATGCTCTTTATTTGGCTTAAAATTAGACATTTTTAACACCAAAGAAAGGTATGATACGTCCACGTAAACGACTTAAAAACAACTGACTTTTGTAAACAAATGACTAACAAACAAAATAGCGTTTAGAGATAAGCAAATCCTTCAATAGGCTAAGAGCGCATTCTATTGGAATTAAAACGACATTTTAAACTTGCATACCTGGTATAATAATTAAGAACAGGAGGAAAAAAAAAAAGTGTAGTAGACACACAAAAAGAAAAATTTACTTAATGCAATTTTTTCTTTTGAATGTTCACTACAGTCTTTTTTCTTCTTACTTTTATATACATATACGTTTGCATATATATATAATGTTATTTTATATTATAAAATTAATTTGGATATAATGGTAAATTTTATGAAGGAAGGTTTAGGTATAATTAATATATAGTATTAGTTCCATATAATAAATATATGTGAAATACTTACACAGCAACAGGCTCTTTAAATTTTCCACATTGTTGTATTTGAAACATGAGGTCCCCACCATTCACATACTCCATTACAAAGTATAATCGATCCTAAGGAGATATATTTACATGTAATAAATTGTTTAAAAAGAATTTCATAGATTCATAAAAAGCTAGAGATCAATTGATTAATTTTATTTAATTACAAGAAGTAAAAAATAACTTGGGCTGCTATAGCCCTAGGCCTTCCAGGAGGGAGGAACACAAGTTAAGGATGCGTTCTTTCACCACCAATGACACATTAGTGAATGTGTACTGTCAGTAAACCATTCTAGCTGCTTGATTTTTTTTTCCATTCAATAAAAAATATTAAGAAATTAGAGTCGAGAGGCCCTTAGCCTTTTCTTGTCATCCGGAGTACTCTGGGAATCATTTGGGACAATAAAACAAACAAAAAAAGAAAACAAAATTGAGTCTTTAGTTCTATATTTGAGAGTGGTGTCATTGGTCACCATCTCTCCTCATGTGATTGATATTGAATGTCATTTTTTTTTCTAATTCAAGAAGAAATTTGGAGAACAAATTACAAAATGTTTTAATTTAACAGGATGTAATAAATAAATAAAAGTTAAAAAAAAAAAGTTCTATAATGATCCTGAAATATATTTCAGTTTAATTTATTATATATATAGCTCAATTTCAAGAGATTTTTAATTTAATTTTCTAAACCTTTAATTGAGCTGTGTTAAAACTTTAAACTGGTTTTGTTAAACCAGAAGTTAATTTTTAACACGATGCATAAATTTAGTATGAAATGCATAGTTTAATTGATCTCTAGCCTATTATTCATAGCATTCTATTATTTAGGCTATTTTAACTGTAAAATATAAGGCTTGATTGAATTAGCTAAGCAAAAAAATAAATATAATGTGTTTATTTCTGTTTACCTCATTTATAATATTATTTGTTTATCTCCTTTGGAGTACTTTCATTGTTATTTATATTGTAACATGTACTGTTGAGATAAATTTAAATAAGTAAAATAAATCTTGACTGCTCAATAGAGGAAATATTTATTTATTAAATTACCTGAATTTCCCCAAAACTTTGCAGCTCTTAATAATATTAAGAACATTATTTATAACTTCATTGAGATGTCATTGTCCTTTGAAAAATTTGAGCTATATTCACACAATGAATGAAAAATACACACATTTCATTATGAATCTTAGATTATTAAAATAAGATTTTGTTGTTCTTTAATTTTTTATAACTTATGAATTTGATTTTTAAGATAAGTCTCTTAGTCACTTGAGTAAAAATTTATCCCAAATTGCTAATTAATTTTACCATTGTTTGAAAACATGAATGCAGTTGTACAAGAAATGGAGGTTTCTGTGACAATGCAAGAACTCTTTTTTCAACCATTGTGCACTCCACATCATCATCTTGAATTATTATATCTTTTTTCAGAATCTTTATTGCATACAATTCATCAGTACCTTTTCTTTCAGCCAGCATAACCTAAAAAATTAAAGACAATTCTAGTAATTAGTAGTACAAGTAATTCATACATATTTGGACCACTGGTCAGTTATGAATAGACTATTATTACAACAATCCTAAATAACAAAAATGTTGGATAGTCCGCTCTGGTTCTCAATGCCTCAATTCGGGATGAATATCGCCTTTAAAATTCCAAGAAATGCAAAGCATGGATTTTTTTCCCCATTGCTGCAATTGGAAAAGCAGTTTGACCAAAATCTAGCCATTGCTTAAAGGTATTAGGATTTTACTAGTAAACCCAATTTTCATCACAGGACAATCTTCCAGTAAAATCTCATATGGATTTTTCAGTATATATAGTCACAAATTTCTAACACCCTAGCTGATTGCCAAGAAGTAAATTTGAGAGGGACCTATCCCTTTCATGCATTATGCTCTTTTTCACCTTTCCCTTGGACAATACATGTCTACTAACAGTATCTTTCAACACATCACTCCCTGGCAAGCTTGCGAGTACTTGTGGATGGATTTGACTCAACACCTTACTGCAGACCTCATAAATATCTATTAATGGTTGCTTGGAATCCATTTCACTTGCCAATATCGTATCTCCACTGCTAAATTTTTCAAACCAAAGCTGTGCAGTGTATTGGTCAAGAACACTTTTCCCTTCATATGTAATAAATCACGAGTTCCTTCAGTGGCTGTGAAATTTTTTTTTTTAGTAATACCTTAAAGTTACAAAAATTTTGTGGGACACTGTCATGTTTCTTCTTTGAAACAAATAAGTAAACTGTTTTATTTTAAGAAGTCTAATGGGACTGATGGCTGCGATATATACCAGGTATGCAAGTTTAAAATGTCGTTTATTTCTTAAAATATATACACAGTAATTTAAAAAAAAGTATAATATATTTTATTCAAAGTACTGGCCCTCGCTTTCTACACATTTTGTCCATCTCTCGGGCAATATATGGATACCATTCCAAAAGAATGCTTCATCTTTATTTGAAATCCATTCATCGAGCCATTTTCGTACGTTTTCGAAATTGTTGAAGTGTTGCTCCGCCAATGAGTGTCCCATCGATGAGAAGAGGTGA
This sequence comes from Oncopeltus fasciatus, assembly GCA_000696205.2. Lineage (NCBI taxonomy): Eukaryota > Metazoa > Arthropoda > Insecta > Hemiptera > Lygaeidae > Oncopeltus > Oncopeltus fasciatus. Next base: position 1,365,642 of record KZ806943.1, read on the forward strand.
TAATCAGAAGGCGCCAGGTCAGGTGAATACTGCGGGTGGGGTAGGAGTTCCCAACCAAGCGAAGAAATCGTTTCCTTAGTCAATCTGGCTGAATGTGCAGGAACGTTATCATGCTGAAGAATGACTTTGGCGTGCCTGTGAGCCCATTCTGGGCGTTTTTCGATCAATGCGTGACTCAAATTGATCATTTGTTGTCGGTAGCGCTCGGTATTGACTGTTTCGCCGGGCTTGAGAAGCTGGTAGTCGATTTGGTCGATTTTCTCGTTTTTGATCAGTAACATCAAAATCACCAACATTCACATGTCTTGACGGTTAGAGCAAGATTGCCATAAGTCTCAACAAAAATTCGATGACATTCAGATGCCTTTTTCTTTTGATTAAATAAGAAAATCATGACATGCCGCAAATGCTCTTTATTTGGCTAAAAATTAGACATTTTTAACACCAAAGAAAGGTATGATACGTCCACGTAAACGACTTAAAAACAACTGACTTTTGTAAACAAATGACTAACAAACAAAATAGCGTTTAGAGATAAGCAAATCCTTCAATAGGCTAAGAGCGCATTCTATTGGAATTAAAACGACATTTTAAACTTGCATACCTGGTATAATAATTAAGAACAGGAGGAAAAAAAAAAAGTGTAGTAGACACACAAAAAGAAAAATTTACTTAATGCAATTTTTTCTTTTGAATGTTCACTACAGTCTTTTTTCTTCTTACTTTTATATACATATACGTTTGCATATATATATAATGTTATTTTATATTATAAAATTAATTTGGATATAATGGTAAATTTTATGAAGGAAGGTTTAGGTATAATTAATATATAGTATTAGTTCCATATAATAAATATATGTGAAATACTTACACAGCAACAGGCTCTTTAAATTTTCCACATTGTTGTATTTGAAACATGAGGTCCCCACCATTCACATACTCCATTACAAAGTATAATCGATCCTAAGGAGATATATTTACATGTAATAAATTGTTTAAAAAGAATTTCATAGATTCATAAAAAGCTAGAGATCAATTGATTAATTTTATTTAATTACAAGAAGTAAAAAATAACTTGGGCTGCTATAGCCCTAGGCCTTCCAGGAGGGAGGAACACAAGTTAAGGATGCGTTCTTTCACCACCAATGACACATTAGTGAATGTGTACTGTCAGTAAACCATTCTAGCTGCTTGATTTTTTTTTCCATTCAATAAAAAATATTAAGAAATTAGAGTCGAGAGGCCCTTAGCCTTTTCTTGTCATCCGGAGTACTCTGGGAATCATTTGGGACAATAAAACAAACAAAAAAAGAAAACAAAATTGAGTCTTTAGTTCTATATTTGAGAGTGGTGTCATTGGTCACCATCTCTCCTCATGTGATTGATATTGAATGTCATTTTTTTTTCTAATTCAAGAAGAAATTTGGAGAACAAATTACAAAATGTTTTAATTTAACAGGATGTAATAAATAAATAAAAGTTAAAAAAAAAAAGTTCTATAATGATCCTGAAATATATTTCAGTTTAATTTATTATATATATAGCTCAATTTCAAGAGATTTTTAATTTAATTTTCTAAACCTTTAATTGAGCTGTGTTAAAACTTTAAACTGGTTTTGTTAAACCAGAAGTTAATTTTTAACACGATGCATAAATTTAGTATGAAATGCATAGTTTAATTGATCTCTAGCCTATTATTCATAGCATTCTATTATTTAGGCTATTTTAACTGTAAAATATAAGGCTTGATTGAATTAGCTAAGCAAAAAAATAAATATAATGTGTTTATTTCTGTTTACCTCATTTATAATATTATTTGTTTATCTCCTTTGGAGTACTTTCATTGTTATTTATATTGTAACATGTACTGTTGAGATAAATTTAAATAAGTAAAATAAATCTTGACTGCTCAATAGAGGAAATATTTATTTATTAAATTACCTGAATTTCCCCAAAACTTTGCAGCTCTTAATAATATTAAGAACATTATTTATAACTTCATTGAGATGTCATTGTCCTTTGAAAAATTTGAGCTATATTCACACAATGAATGAAAAATACACACATTTCATTATGAATCTTAGATTATTAAAATAAGATTTTGTTGTTCTTTAATTTTTTATAACTTATGAATTTGATTTTTAAGATAAGTCTCTTAGTCACTTGAGTAAAAATTTATCCCAAATTGCTAATTAATTTTACCATTGTTTGAAAACATGAATGCAGTTGTACAAGAAATGGAGGTTTCTGTGACAATGCAAGAACTCTTTTTTCAACCATTGTGCACTCCACATCATCATCTTGAATTATTATATCTTTTTTCAGAATCTTTATTGCATACAATTCATCAGTACCTTTTCTTTCAGCCAGCATAACCTAAAAAATTAAAGACAATTCTAGTAATTAGTAGTACAAGTAATTCATACATATTTGGACCACTGGTCAGTTATGAATAGACTATTATTACAACAATCCTAAATATGAATTTTAAACTTAGACTGAATCATAGTTTTATTATTATTTTCATCATTATAGTATATTATTATTAGTATTATTATTAAAGTAAAACATCTATAGCTTTTAAAATATTTAGAGGTTATTGTTAAAGCAATTATTCATTTAGACCTCTTAGCATTATCTAAGCTTCACAGCATGTACATTGATTATTAGTGCTTCCGCTAATTGCACGGCAATGTACTTCCATAATTCTTGATGAATAGACCTATGCTATTGCCAAGTATAGTGTTAGTGACAAACAAAAGAAATACTTCTAAAGTTTTAATTTTATTTTCTCTGGTGCTTAAACTACCAAAATTACCCAAACATTAGTTGACAAATTTAATAGTTGTTGCTTCTCAAAATTAATAATTTGTGGCGGATCAAGAAATTTCAGGATTTGCAGATTTCCGCATAGTAGTGAAACAGAAATCTCGAACCAGACTTAATTCATTCCCTTTAGTGGAATTTACTATGGGAAGAGCTCTGAACGCTGTTTTCTGAAACCAAAAAAATGGCCAACCAGCCGAGGAACACCAAAAATTGTAGTAAGTGGATTTTCAAATTCTTGTTCTTATTTGTTCCACCATTTATTTTTACCAATTTACCCTGAAGTCCACATCTTCTATCGGTTTTTTCACAATTTCAGTAAACGCCCCAGCAGGTTTTTTTTTTAAATTTTTTCTTTCTCTTTTCCCAGACATATTGTTATAGATTATTAACTCATCAGTCTCAAGAAAATGTTATTATTATTATTGTTCAAGTATTTGTTTAATTTTCACCACTTCTTTTTATAAATAATTTTTGTTTTATTTATTTATAATAATGTATATTTTTTGAGCCAGAAAAGGCCTTATGTAAAATACACCTAGTGTTATTCAAGTGGACTCTGTTAGTCCCAGAATAAAGTTTTCTTCTTCTTCTTAAATATTTTTGTTCTTTGTATTATTTTCATTTCTTTTTGAAATTTTGATTTGCTACAATAAATATAAAACAGGTCATATTTTGAATAGAAAAGTATTATTTGTAAAATAAATAGATTCAAAATTGAAGAGTGATAAAGGTTTGGTTTGTTAATTAATCAAAACTTAAAAGGCTTGAATTTAGTTTCCCACTATTGGATCAATTATCAAAGAAACATTATGTAAACCTTAAAAAAAAAAGAAAGAAGAGATTTAAAGTGTCACTAGTTTGTCCAAAATTGTTCTAAAAAGTGAAATGCTAATGAGTTAATTAATTATAAACAAGAAAGCTTTACAATCTTCCAATAACAATTCTTTTAAAATTCAAAATCAAATCCTGTTTTAAAATGATTGAAGTGTGTGAAAATATGGTTTATGTAACTCGAATATTCCAATGAAATAAGAGATAAATAAGGTTTTGTATACTTGGATAATATCCTAATGGAATGGGTTCAATGGCTTAAATTAAAATTTGTTAAAGAATGTTCTGAAAATAAACAACTATACTATCAAAAATATTAAAATTTTAGTTGTCCAATTAAGAAAGTTTAAGCAATGAATAGCTGATAAAAAAAAAAAGCATTTTTAACTTTTATAGTGAGGGAAATAACAATGTAGTTACAAACATGCTAAAAGCAAAATTAAGCTTTAAGAAATTAATAAGTTTATTGTGTCATGTGAATTAAAAAAAAAATATGACTCTAGATGGCATAATCAATAATATAAATATTTTTAAAGCATAAGTCTTTTCTATCATTTGGAACTGCTGAGGTTACTTACTTTCCCAAAACTTCCTTTTCCTAAAACCATTAAGAAGTTAAAGTCAGAAGCTCTGATGACATCTTTCTTTGACATGTTGTGAGGTACATCTTTATCAGTCATAACAGGTGCTTTTTTTGTGATCGAAGTCTAGAACAAAGTAACTTCATCACATAAAAGTAATATATTTCACTATCAGAGAGTTAAGAACCTTTAATTGTGACATCATTTGATATTTAATAGAATAGTTAAATACAAGAAAAATTGTATGAGTTACCTAATTTCAAATGAAAATATATTTTGCAGTTGTAAATATTAATTAAACGTTTAAAAAAGGCAATTTCCAGCTATAAATAGAATTTAATGTATGTTATTATAAACAGCCATTCAAAATGCAATATTCATCTATATATTATAAGAATTTTACATGTTAAAATTGAATTGAAATGACAAGTATGTCAAAATCCCATTTGTTTAATTATGTTTCTAATCTAAATCTTTTAAAATCTTAATGGTCACTTTTTGTAATAAATGCTGTATAGAAATGAATTCAGTCCAGAGCTTCATATATTAAAAATCATAAATTACCTCTATTACTCTTCGGATGATTTGTAATATACATATGTAATATATTTGCTTGTTTATTGAATTCACATTTTTAAATTATATTGACATCTGACAGTTGACACCATAAGTTTCACAAAGTTATGGATAAACTCCTTGTCTCATGGTGTAGGCAAAGACATATTTTGTATACAGGTCCTTGATTATTTCTTTGTACAACAATTAATAATAAAAATGATAGAATAAGAAGTTGGATGAGCAAACTTTCTTAATACCTGTGAGGCAATTGCTATTCACAAAAACTTTTGATGCAACATCATATAAAGGATGATAAAATGAGATTTCTGCATCAATACCATTTTTTCCAGCCTACTAGGCATTAAGGTAATTTTTTTGGGGGCAGTTGGTATGGCAGATCACTTACCATGGTTTGGTGGGATTTCCCTCCCCTCCCTGCACAATAAAACTGAAAATATCCAAAATTGTTTATGAAAAAACTTCAATTTTTCTCCCTCATGATTTATTTAAGCATTGAACAATGTACTTCTTGCACTTGCCTATTAAGTCTGTGCTCAAGGCTCCTAAATATAAATTATGAGTTGATTTAAGTACTTGAATGAATGGCAGTTAATTTTTTGAATTCAGTAAGAAATGAAGACGGTTCCTTTTATAAATATGTATCATATAACTGTATTTATATATTAAAACAGTCTAGTTTCTTCCAATCATTTCATTTATTAGAGCCTTAACAGACTTCAAAAAATGTTCTCATCATGAAAAAAAACAACAATAAAATTGAATATGTAATCAAATTTAGTACATAAAATAGTTTAGGTACTATATTTTGCAAATATTTTTACTTTTCAACTTAATCCAACTCAACACTGTTGTGGTTTTTAACCCAAAATATTTAAGATTCCTTTCAGAATTCTACACAGAAATAAAAATGTTAGAAATTAATTTTATTTATAATAAAAATGTGTCAGTATTAAGCAATTATATTCCAGTGTAACATGTCTCATTCATTTTCCTTTATCATACATTTCAGCATATAATAAGGAATTATCCTAATCTATACACTCAATTACTTATTTTTTTATTTGTAATAAAATAATTCAATTCTAATTTTATGCCCCATATAAAGTATAAAATACTTGATACACTAATTTAGACTAAGTATCCAATAAACAATTTATTCTCTTTATACTCGAGGGAGAGAAAATTTTCTAAAACATTGTCCAAAGGTTGAAATATCAGCCATATACAGTTTACAGTATTTATAATAGCAAATGAACTTATGGGAGACAAAGTAATATTTTCATTTAGTCATAATTAACTAAAAAAAATACAATAAATATGATCTAATATATTAGTTCTTTATTGTTTAAAACCAGGTATAAATTAGTGGAATAATAATGAGTGGAATATTTAGTAGTACAAATATAGGAAATTAAATGTAAACATTACATATTTAAATGTAAACACCACTAAAAAAACAATGAGCATGAACTATATATAATTTCTATTTTTTTATAAATGTGATAATAAAAACTTTACACACAATAAATTGTTACTTTAGAATTTACAGACAAATTAACATTCAGATAAGCTACCAGACATAGCAAATCAATTACCTGAATTACATGATGACTTGAAGACAAAAAAAAAAAAAAAAAAAAGAAAATACTAAGAGACAGATCAATTAATGCAAAGGAATATAATAAAAAATCTAACTGTCCCAGCCAGGGCTCGAACCTGGATCTCCTGTCTCTCCCGGTAGTGTAATTGGATAAGACACTTGCCCGGATAGCAGGAGATTCAAACCTGGGACAGTTAGATTTTTTATTCTATTCCCTAGCATTAATTGATTTAAATTTACATGGGATTAAAAACCACTAATTAAATTAATATTTATAAATGAAAATAATAAGAAAAAAAAATAACGAGAGTCGATAAATAGCATGATAATGTCAGCTCCTTCGGGCATAAGATGATGTATTTGTCTTTCTCGTAGGTTAGACTCTCAACACTAGTGCTAGGAATTTAATAAGTTATCTGTCTCTCCCGGTAGTGTCATTGGATAATGCACTTGCCCGGATAGCAGGAGATCCAGGTTCGAGCCCTGGCTGGGACAGTTAGATTTTTTTATTCTATTCCCTTGCATTAATTAATTTAAATTTATCTGGGATTAAAAACCACAAATAAAATTAATATTTACTAAGAGATAGAGTATAAGGAAAAATATCTTAGCAACTCATAACTATTTTATAGATTCATAATTATCAATTACAATTTTCAGTATTGTTTACTGATTATTTATTATTATTGTTTAAATAAAATATTACTCTATAACTAATATTCAGTACTTAGAAGTCAAATAATCTTTATTTAGAAGTACAATTGCACTATCACAGCATAAGTAGAACTTCTTCCCTGCAAACCTTTCACTATTGGTACCATTGATATTGATACCGACATTAATCATTAATTATTTCAGTGTATTTAGGAATGAATTCTTAAATGTTTCAATAAGATAAGATAATTGTAACTAAATGATTATTGTCAATAATATATCAAACAGTCCCAAATTAGCTCATTCAAAAGATTTAAAATTTTGTGTATCAAGCACAAAATATATAAAAATGCTTTTAATCTAGTAATAAGAATAAATAAATAATAAAGTAAAAGCAGAAAATTAGTAAGATCGATTACTCCATTAGCCTATAACAGAATACTTACTCAAACTCCTCAGTTCAAGCAGATAATAAAAGACATGACACTCCTAATGATTAAGTTACATACGACAGATTGGAAAAAATTACATTAATTTTAAAGAAATATTAATGTGAAGTTTACCTTTAAAGTTAATTTTATATAATATTATCCCACAAATATGAATTATTAAAATTTTTCACAATTAGTAAATACTTTTTTAAAAAGTGTTAGTAAAATTATTTCACTAAAACCCTTTTGTTCAAATAAAAAAAAAAAAAAAAAAAAAAAATGTATGAACACAAGTTGAATCCAATATTCCAACATTTTTACATTAAGAGATTATTCAAGATGATTGATTATAGATAACAGAATGGTGACACAAGATTACCTGATATATTCTAGACTAAAATTTTGTATGTAAATATAAAATATACAATTTAGAAGCTAAAAATCAAGATAAAAAATTATAAGGAAATATTTTTGGAATAAATTCTAATTCTCTTTGGTATCAAGGAACCGAAACTATTTTTTTTTTTTTGTTGAAGCCATTTAAAATGACATTGCATTGATTATATATTAAAATACATTTTTATTTGAAAAGTGTAAAGTAGATTTTTAAAAAGCTATTAAAAAAATCTTTATTAAATCTTGTGATTATCTATCATGCATGTGTTACTTACAAAAACCCTAGAGGCAAAGAGCAAAAAGGTTGAGGGGAGTGTGAGCAGTGGAGGATATTATTCTTGGTATATCATTCAATGGGATATATAGATGCATTACCCTTATCTTCTGGTGAAACACTTATTTTTATATTAAAATATCATTTCATTATGATTTCTTTCTTGATGCCAAGGTAAAATATAAATACTGTTGGTTATAACCATCAAGTATATGATTGTAACCCATAATATCCCACCCATTCCGGGATTTTATCACAACTAACATAGAATCTGTAATTCACAAAAAAATGCCTTATTGCCACATGAATATTTAAAGAATACTTAATGTGAAAGATAAAGTAGACATCCCTCCTTTTTGCACACTTCTAGGGTGTTATTTAAAAATCCAGCCTCATTAATTAAAAAAACGAAAAAAAAAAACAACATTAAACATAAATACATAATATACATTAAATAAACTTAATTTTGTTCATGTAGCAATACATGTTATATTCAGTTCGTAGAAGTATTTGATGTTATATCAAATTTTATAAAGTAATAAACTGTGGTAGTATTAAAAAACAATTAAATGTGAACTACTAAATTAAATCGAGACAATTATCTAATATTTTTAGCTAGAAAAATAATTGTCTGAATTGTAGGAAGCACAGAAGAAGAAACTTATAATGAGCAATTTGGACAAAAAAGTCTAAGAAAACTTGAAAGCTACTTTTGATAAAGATATCAGAAGCCAGGATAGTTAACATCAGACTTATGTCAAAGATCTGATATCATCTTTGCTCTGGTTTCTTATATTTATCTCAACTCCAGATTTTTAGTGAACTTCCAGAAATATAGGTATTAAAATAGATAGCAAGATGAGGCTTTAATCAATGTCAATGAAAAATACTTATTTTAGGGACTTGAGTATTAAAAAAAATGAAAAATAATGACTGAATATATTTTTATGCATATAAATGGGTTCATGTTTTAAGCAAATTTTAAGAAAAACTTAAAAGTAAGTTTCCAATAGGATTGAAATTTGGTGGAATATACATTAAAAAACCTCAATTTAGTTCATGAATAAGAAATATTGGATGCCCTCTTTTCTTTTTCTGGCCAAATTAGATTTAACATTGGAATATTAAAAAGTCCATAACAATAAATTAATGATGAAGAATTTCATTTTAGCTCACCTTTGAATAATAATTAAAAACTTACAAAAATAAGAAAACCTTAAATCTATAGATTTTAGAAAATGTTAAATATGGTACATGGTGTATTGGACCAAGCCTCAATTGATAATTAACTTAGAATTGTTTTTCAAGTTTCAAGGTAGTGGCTGTCCTTGAAGTATGAAAATTACCTATAATAAGTGAAAAAATACTTTGGTAGTTAAGCACGGAAGAGTACTTATATTCTCACACTCTCATCTCCCTTCAATGTATTTTTTTGCAGTGAAATTTCTACAACAAAGTGTTCAAGCATGTAAAAGTGATAATTTTGTGAAATAACAGGGTACATAAGTGAGAGAAGTCTAATTAAAGGAAACTAGTAAAAATTAAGCATAGAACTATTCCTACAGGATTAAAATAGATTAAATTGACAAAAAAAAAAAGTTTATGCTTCAGGGAAAAAGTCAAGTTTTAATGTAAAACCTAGAAGTGAAAAAATTCTGCAAAAACAAAAACCTACAAATGAAGTACTTGTCATCAGAGTAGAAAATAAAAGATTTTCAGGAAACATAAAGTATAATCATCTTAGAGAAGTCTATGTCCATCTGAGTTTATTTTAAGCCCATTCTTTAAAGAGCCCATCTCACACTTTATGCAACTCATTGATGGTAACAAAACCAATTCAAAGATCATTGAAACTTTAGTAAACACTTATTTAAAAAAATCCCTATGGTATATTCTGACCTCAAGTACTTCATATCATATCAAGAAGCAAGAAAAATTGAATGAAAGCATATAAGAAAATGTACTCAATAAAATAAGTTATAAATGAAAAAAAAAATTGTGAAGTGATCAGAATAAAATGGAAAGAGACTGATGTAAAAATTAGCATAAGACTTCTGATCATGATTATGCTGCGAAGGAACATTTATATTCCTGGGGAAGAATTAGAACCCAATTCTTCATAAAATACATATTGAAGAAACTTAAAAAAGGTACAACCAAAGTATTATTTAATCTCTGTAGAGTGAGTTGTTTAAAAGAGATGTCTTTATTAATATCAGGCCATGTCTAAACTTCATAAAAAGGGTTATATAAAAAATGAAACTACCTTTCACTTTATTTGCCTCTGTAAAACTCTAGAAAGTAAAAAGTTCTATTATTTGGTCAAACTGAGATTGCTGATTCGAAGAGATTAACTGAACTTATGCCTCTTAACATTGGGGGATTTTTCAGAGACCTTGATTACATGTATTCAGTGACACAATAGGCTTTGAAAAGTTAGTTGGAGTGAATTTATTCTCTCAGAGGCCCCATAATTCTATCTTACTGAACATGATTTTTCTTACCTTAAAAAAATTGATTCATGAAATGATTGTAATTAATAATTTAAATCGTACAGGGAGCTTGAAAAAACTCTCGGCTTCAGCCGGGGAGTTTTTTTTTCTAGCTTTCAGAACCATTCAAATTAATAATGAAATGTGGGATTACATTACTACAATTAACATAATGATTTAGATTGGAATTAAATTTTTGTAATAAATCAATTTTACATTTTCGCATTTAGAATGAGGTAAGTGTTATAGAATCAGCTAAATGTTATATAATTAGGCTGTTAAAAGGAATGTTTCATATGAAACACTCACTCCTCATAAGAATATCATAGTCTCTCCCCATGATCTCTAAAAATACCTTGTGTTCATTTTATGAAAATAATAATAATAATAAAAAAGAACAATGATAAAATAAATGCAAATTTAGTTATATAGTAGTAATAAAGTAATAAATAAATGGGTTTGATTGTAATTGAGATCAAATATTTTTTTATAAAAAGATGTACAAACATTGAATAGAGTAATATAGGTAAAAAAAACCTAAGATAAGACTGCCAATGTAATTTATCTCTTATGGATATATTTCCATTTTTACTGAAAAATTATTGTAATTTTTTTTTATTTTGAGAAAGCCTTAAATAATGTGTATAGTAAGATGTTCTGCAGCATTCTTTATCATATTTAATATGCCTTTATTATCATTATAAAGAAGTTATATA
>KZ806943.1:1377104-1400279 GCA_000696205.2 Oncopeltus fasciatus
TTATATATTATATAAATATATAATTTTTTTTAAACCAAATATTATCTACCTTTATTAGCTATCTGCTAGTCAATTGTGTGAGCCTACTCTGATACCATTACCATTACTTGGGATGGCAGTCAAAGAACTCTTGAACTGTAATTTCAACTTCAGAAAAATTATCAAATTTTTCCCTTGAGAAAAATGGGCCATAGATTGAAACAAATTGAATCCGATGGTACGAGCTTTAGGCTATATGATGGATGAGGCAGGAGTTCAAACCCACAAAGTTCATTAAAATCTTCTTTGGCTTGATGGGAAGTGTGAAAACGAGCATTATCTTGTTGAAATAAAAATCATTTTCAGTTGATCAAAGCAAGTTAATGTTTAGATTACTTCTGCAATCTTTACAGTTGTTTGCATTAGAGTTCAGATTTTGTAAAGAACCACCAAGAACAAATTCATGATGATGGGTTTTTTTTTTTTAAATTCTCCCCTTATAGGAACCAGAAAAAGCAGTTTTTCAAACCAATACCACGCTTACTGATCAAGAACACCTTTTCCTTCATATTTATTAATTTCAGGAGTTGTTTCAGCGGCTGTGAAATTTTTTCCCCAATAATTTATTGTGATACTGTCATATTTCTTCTCTGGAACAAATAACAAAACTGAGGCTTTTTTCAGTCCTGGAAATGGGAGTTCCTGAAGATAGAAGCCCAAAATAGATACCTTGTTAATTCCTGAGGTTGGTTACCTATCTTTAAGAGAAGCTATGGCCAATAAGAGCTTACAACAACAGTAGGTCTGTCTATTTCTTTGCCTTCCTTTTTTTCTTTTTTTTTTTGCTATAATTTTTTATGAGGAAAATTAAAACTCATAAAAATAATGTGGAAACAAATTTAACTTTAGTAGTAGCCTGTTGATTGATGTAATAATAATTGAATGTTGCTTAATAAATTTTGAATGCTAAATTATAATGTGTAATTATTTATTTTTTATAATTCTAGAGAAAAAAATTCTTCAAGTAGCATTTTTAAATAAAATATTTTGTTATATTACAGATAAATGTTGAAAACCTATTTCAAATGAAAATAAAATTTCCCTAATGATATTATGATTTAAAATATATTTATGTTGTTCTTAGATGATTTAAGTTGGGGTTCGGTCAAGGTAGATCCAAAAAACACAAATTTAAAAAATGTATTTTTTAATAAAGGATTATCTGCCTACGTTTCGGCTTACATTGTAAGCCATCTTCAGGGCTATCATGAAGATGAGAGAGGACGTCCTGTCCTTAAGTTCACATTGTCATGGAAATGTTCATAAAAATTTGTGTAGCCTAAAACTATCACAATCTGAGAGAATAATTTCAGTCTAATTAAAGTTACATAAAAAAAAATTATCTTATTTAATGCTAATGACAGGTAGAAAAATATTTTATAATTAATTTATTTAACAAGCTAAAAAAGATTTAGCTGTAGAAAATAAAGTGACTTGTAAAAATAAAATAATTAGATTTATTAATTTCATTACTGCTAATAGAGCTAGCTAGATAAGAAAAGAGTTACTACATATCCAGATTTTTTATCAAGTTTTCAACAGATTTCCTTTTTCAGCAGACTTTGGTAACCATAAATGGATATTCACTTGTATATACACTTCTGTGGCAAGACTATTTAGAAAGGGAATAGACAAAACTTTTCCATGTTGGAAAAGTTTCTCTCACTATCCTTCAAAGCAGGAATGTTTTTAGTATCTGAGTTTAGAACATATATTAAATATAATAACTTAATTGTCTTATTATATTATACTCATTTTTATTTTAAATAATCCTAATTATAATCTACAAACACCATGCAAACTAAGTTCAAATGATGTATAAATGCACTAATATCTAAGAAGGGTCAATGGTCCCACTTTCTGGAAATGCATGAACTTTCCTGAACTTTACCTGATACCAAAAAATTATCTCACTACAAGTACTTATAATTATATCTTCTACAATGAAAAAAAAAAAAAAAAAACCTGCGTACAACACGACTGGAATTAAAATAACATTTCCTCCAGTTTGAGGACAAACACTGAACTCATGCTCATGCACTAAATATTCAAGTAATAAAGGAAAACCCACCGAATGTCGCATCTGACTTTTAGGTCCCTGTACACACCACAATATGGGTTACAAACATAGAATTTTTTTTTATAAACATAAAAATATGATAAGAATAACAAAAGTATTGTTTTAAAAGGTTGAAGTAAATCTTTTCAAAAATACACACAAAAACTGTTATACTTATAACCATTACATAAATAAAGAAGAACCAAATTAAGTATGGCTGTGTTTAATAATAAAACTCCTGAAATTAATCAGCTGCATAATCAAAAATTGTATCCAGAATATACTGTTTGGTGTGCAAATGTAAATATTTAACCAAACATTTTATTTATATATATGTGTGTGTGTGTGTGGTTAGAAGTTCGAATTCTAGGTAACAAAGATTTTTTAAATAGAAAAATAAATGTACTTCCTCCCCTTAAATTATCTTCTAAACTATCCAAGTCATTATTAGAACTAATTAAACTAGGCTATTAAGTTTGAGAGAAAAAAATACATAAATTCAACTTTCCTTCATGTCTGAACAATTATAACATATTACAGTGTTTCTATATTGTAGTAATTAAAATGATAATGCATTTGTAAAAGAGAAGGTAAAAATGTTCAGTATGCTGATTTCATGTCAATATTTTTAATCTAATATTATATATTAATTGAATCATTGTAAAAAAAACCTTTATAAATATTTTTTAAATGTTATAAAAGAGAGAAATAGATATAGCAAATAAGAGGTGTACTCTAAAACAGCCAAACAGTATGATGGATGTTCTTTTTGACAGCCCCTGTACTGAAAGGGGTGAGTAATCGAGAACAAATTATAGAACACAAATTAAAACACATTGTAGAAACTGTGTATTTTTTAATAATATAGCAGTTAAATAGCAAATCCAATGGCTACCAAGTAGATTAATGGTATAGAAGAATAGTCGCAGTTAGTATCACTTTTTGTTTGTTAAAATATCAAATTGATAATAATTTATGCCATGCAGTCTTACGAGAAATGACAGCCAGCTGGACTTTTCTCTGAAACTTTCCAAGTCTGGAAGGGAACTCTTCCGAGAATTTAGTTTCATTGCTGACCCTTCTTCCAAAGAAGACTAAACCAACAAATAATGGCAAGCTGATTACCTCTCTAATTATAGTCAACAAATTTAGTCCCTACCATTACACACAGAAGAAAGGAGAGAGTGATTTGATCACAGTAATATAATGTCTAATCGCAAAATTTATGTGATTAGTAAGTTAAACGGATTTTGACATGAGATATTTAGTTTATTACAAGATTTTTTCACTATGCATCATGGGGCATTAATGTTTTAAATATTAATAATAAAAGGGAAAGGAAAAAATCTAAAATGAAGCAAAAATATTAATGAATTTAAAAAAAAAAAAAAAAATCAATACAGATGCAAAATGAGAAATACTTGTGAAAAATACCATCCCATGAAGTGGAAACAACTTTTGGATAATTAATGAAAAGGTTATATAACAATTTGAATATATAATGTTGATCATGATAATAATAGTAATATGCATGTAATAATTTGAGGGTCATGTACTGACATTGAAAGTATCTTACTTTTGTTCAATTACTATATGATAATAGCAATATATTTATTTATTCACCATCACAAAGATGGGTCTTATCATATGAGAATATATGTCCTACACTAAAAAAAGGTTAGAGGTGTGGGTTATGGGTTACCGAGTAATTATAACCTTAGACTTCTAAGCCATAATTCCGGAGTAGAGTTGGTTAATTTTTCTGTTTTACATCGGTTTGGGCTGTCCCCATGCATTTCTGGTGTGTTGGCTGGAACTCTCAGCCTTATTGGGTACAAATTTTCATTGAATTAGAAAATCCCAGGCAATTGGAAAGTTCTACAGACCAAACTAAGTGCTGTATGTTGAGAATCAATAAATTCTTAATTTATGCTTCCCCTGGGCCTCCTTGGCATATTGAAAGACTCATTTTTTTAGTAGTAAAAATAGCTCATAATATTGGAACATATAAAAAAAAAAACAAAAAAAAAAAACAGCCTTCATCAATAAACTGATCATTCTTAGTTTCTATAAAATTTAATTAAATACATAAATAACAATAAGAATAAATAGCTAATATAATTATATGAAAATGAAGGGCTATTCAATTGTAATTATAAGATAAGTTTTATTCTTTGAATGAAGGTAAAGTAATTAAGAGCGAAATACAAGGCCAAAAGCAATGTTGGTATTGTAATAGTATAATCTTAGTATTGTAATAGTATAATCTTAGTATATTATTCTTCTCTAGATTTTGTTTGCCAATGATATCCAAAACCTCACTACACAAAAATAAACATAACTAAGATAATTGTTTTCATATCATTCCCATAGCACTCACATGGCCAAAACAAAAAGAAGGGCAGAAAAAGCTCCTCATATTTGGTGCAAATAAAAGCCCCTCATAATTGTTATATTTTAACAAGTCATCACTATATCATTCTGTTAAAATAATTATTTCTGCCCAAGCACACAAAATATAACAGCTTCAATAAATGCTTTAATATTACTTGAAGCCATTGAAGCTTTAGAAGGTTATGGGTATAATGATTAAAGAAAAGCAATTATTGGAATAGTTACATTTGAAGCTTCCACTACTTGAAGGTTACGGAAAAGCTAGTTAGACAAATCAAGATAGTTTTAGGTAGTAGGCTAAGGTGAAGCACACAATATAAGAACAATTTTTGAACATTTTCTTACAGGAGGGAAGACCTTTACACTAATTCCACTTTTTAATGTTACAAATAAAATTTTAATTTTAATTAATTTTCTTCAATAAATAAGCTTTTTGATCTTAAAATAGAAATATGGGGATTTCAAAAGACAATAATGCATGTACTGTTTGACTGCTGAATTTTCTTTTAATTCCTTCCTACCCCTCTCCCAATGTTTCCTTTAAGTGACTAAAAGAATGTTAGATAAGAATTACTCCAGACTTAATGTTCATTGCTCAAGAGATGGTCAATGAATTTTAGTGAGTCTATTATGTTAGGCCTGCAGTATAAAAATGATACTGTCATGTAAAAGAAGTCCAAGATGATTGTGCCAGCATTGCTTGTGATAAGCAGCTAGTCATTAATTTCAGCTGGTTATAGAAGGCTGCATTCAATACTGCCCAATCATATGTATAACCATTAAGCAACAGATTTATGATTCATCTGCTTAATTTTTTCATCATTTGTGAGCCTCAAAACACAACCACAAGATTTTTGATAGTAAATATGATTTAAGTATTCTTCTTTCATTTGTAGCTGGCAATTGTACATTATTGTTGGCACCTCTCATATTTATTTCAAGTGCATATTGATTCTTTAGTTCACAGGTGCAAAATGACAGTTTCAAATTTTCTGGCCCAATTGAACAGTTAGGCTAAACAAACTGAGCTTTAAAATAGTCAAACTTGAACTTTATTTTACACTCTTGTTGAAATGAACAAATGGTCACTTCATGCATGGTAAACTGAAAAAGTACCATGAGATGAACAATTGGCTAAAAAATGACTGAAAATATAACAAAGGACATGCTTCATTAAAAAATATCTAAGGAAATTAAGAAAATGAAGCTAGAATAATAAATAAATATTAATGAGAAACAAAACACAACCACTGATAAAGCAGAAAAACGTAAATATATTACAAAAATTAAACTAAATTATCACAAAGGCATGAATTAGAAACAATGACATGTATGAATATTATTACTTGCACAAAACTTTCAAGTATAATACAAATATTAATATTCAACAAAGACAATTGAAAGTATTTTTCAACTCTACTTGAAAATATCATCTTATTAATCTTTTTTTTTTCCCTAAATTTTATTGAAATAACAGTTTCTCGTTATTTGTTTTTTTTGGGGGGGGGGGGGAACATGGAAACAATTTGAAACCAGAAATATAATGAATATAACATTTAAACATTTTATCAAAAGGGGGCCAGGACAAATAATCCAAAATTTGATTTGTCTAACCAACTTATCCAAGTTAGTGGAGATTTCCAGGCAATTAAAATCATTTTCATTTAGTATGCCGAATGCCCTCTCAGTCATATAAGATAGCAGAATAATTCAAAACCTCTGAATGAGTGGTGTTCACACTCCTTCTTCTCTCATCCCCGTCCTGCTGGGGCACTGAAGAGGACATGCCTTATAGTTAGGCTGCTTTTACAAATATCCACTTTCCTAAGTGCAAGAGCAAAGCTGGCAAGAATTGTTTACTGTTACAACTAAAATAAAATACTATTTCAAATTTTTGTTTAAAAAATGAAGGAAATAAATCAGTTTATAAAAAAATGTAATTACCTTAGTAAATGAAATTTAAACTAACCAAATCCTGAACCATTTGGTTGAAGAAAATTGCTTATTTATAGAAACGTTACTTCTTGGTTTAAATGATTTAAAAAAAACAAAACTTCTGAGAAAATATTTTCGTCTCTTATAAATAAAGTTATAGTTATATTATAATTTTGTTATAAACAATACTTAATAATACATAGATGTCATATTAAATAGAAATCCACTTCAATATTGCTTTTACAAAGTAGTTTAATTAAACATGAATGAATCATCATCTCTTATTTTTTAACTCATAATGTCTAGTAGAAAACTCTTTCTCATTCCTGGCTAAACTATTTCAAATCTTAAACTAAAATAAAGTGCATGACATACAATTAATAACATGTTACATATACTAATAATATGACCTAATAGGATACACAATTATATCCAATTTGAAAATTGTTAAAAAAGTAGTATAAGAGTTTTATCTGAAGCTCCACTGGGCAGTTTGAGTTAATCCCTATCTTGCCCTAGGATTTATTCTTGAAATGAAATTTTGAAAAAAAAAAAAAGAAACCTACCAGATGATATTTGGTACATCTAATAGACATCTTAAATATAATTCCTTCCCCTAATCTGGAAAAACTACATAGTTATTCAGTGATCATTGAATGATGCTCTCCAAATAGAGGAACAAATAAATTAATGCAATATCAGTTCATTCATGGGTAAATATTTTAAGTTATAAATTATGGTAAACTGCTATAGATTACATTTTTACAGATGGTTATATAGCAATTATGTAATATGGTTACAATAATTAAGTAACACCAAGAGTGACCAAGACAATTTAAAACAATACGTTTATTTTGATAAAACTACTATTAAGAGCACATATTATTTGGAGCAAATAATTAGGAAATCTCTGTCCTATAATTTATTATGATTAAACCTCTGAACAAGTGGTTATATCATACATATTATTAAAGCTTGATCAGCTTCTACTGTCACAAATAATTTTTTTTTTTTGTGATTAGAGCTCACAAATCAGTTTAAAACAAAATATTAACTGGAATTAAAAGCCCATATAAATATCAGGGTGGATATGCTCTAAAATTAATTAATCTAACTGTTATTTTTTGTATTAGAAATAAAATAATTTTTTATTTATTGGGATATTGTACTCTACTCCTCAACATAATTTATAATATAATTTTTTGTTTCAAATTTTATTTCTTTATTTTAATAGAATNATGTTGATCGCCCTATAACCTGATCCTAATCCTATATAATAAAGTATAAAGTAAGAATAAAATTTAATTTTAGAACATGATCAATTTATCTCTAATTATTTTATTAGAAGATGACATGCTCAGTCAACAATAAATGAAAATAATGATATTCAAGAAATAAATATAGTTAAATAGAGGCATTAATCATTTTGTTTAACTAGATTAAAAATATTCATGTTAAAATATAAAAAAATATATATTTTACTTATAATTATAAAGTTTTAATATAAAATGTAATATCAATTCATTAATAATATTAATTAAAAATAATGAAACAAAACTAAACAAAAATAAAGAAATCAATAATGTTTAATTCAATGTAATTAATATATTCAAACAAATAAGAAAGCAATAATCATAGATAATGCTCTAGTACTACAAATAAAGCAGATATATAATTTTTAACAGCAAGTAAAGATAATGTAAAAGTTGGGTGCAATTTAATCAATAAGATATATTATAATAGTATTTCCATAAAAGGTTAAATAGCCACTGGAGACTCCTACAAAATAAAAAGAAACAATAAAATAGTTTTTAATAGTGAGTATAAATATTATACTTGGAAAAAATAGTTTGATTTGAATTAAACTTAATTCTAAATAATTATATTTTGTTAAAGATTCATAGAATACCTAGTTTTATGATTAATAAAAGAAATCATCTTCCTTTTAAAATTCAGTTTAATTCTTTTATTTATCAAAATAAAGAATCTTGTGATTACTTACCTAAGTTGTAATACTTAGTTTTAATTTTCAAGTGGTATTTTTCTTTAGAAGACTGATTTCATTTAAAAATAGGGTTTTAGATATACCATTAAAAATAAAAAAATAAATCAAAATGTTTGTTGTTAAAAAAAAAAAATTTTTTCAAGTTGCTTGACAATACAAAATTGGTTAGACATAATTTTAGAAATACAATAGGGCAATTCATTATTATTTTTCAAACATATCTACTTTCATAGATTTGAGTATAGATCAATAAGAATCTAACTGTAATAATTTGACAATAGAAAATAGATGTTCAGGTAGGTTTCCAAAGTCTCCAGAAATATTCAAAGATTCTTCTTCCAAACAAAACAAAGAGGTATTAGTCACAGAAGAATTCAGAGCCCACACTACCATTCCCAATGTTAAAGGAGCTTCGGAAAGAATACCATGGATTCCCAAGAAACGCATAATTTAGAACAAAATGTACCGCCAACAGAAAAATGTATAAGTAAGGCAGACTTAGATTGAGATCCGGTTCCCAGGCAGATATAAAAGCCCCCTGGATCTGTAGTCGCTCTCATTCTTCATTCAGTTCTGATGAGACCATCACAGATTAAGAAAAAGATCAAGCCCGGAAGTCAAGGAGCCAATTATATAAGACTAGTTCGAAGTTACAGTCCGTACCGGGGCATGGCCTCCCGTTAAGGCCTCCTCTTTCATTGGCAGCGTTCGACTGTCCATCTCCACAAATATTTAAAACTACCTTCCTTCTTGTCATCCCTAATTGCACATATAAGGCACTAATAACCTGGTGGTTGGGATGTCATAAAAAAAAAAAAAAAAAAAAAGAACCGGAGAATTTTATTTTCAAAAGTAAAAAAAACCAACTGAAATAAGCAATTTTTGAATTATAAACGGCATCTTGATTCGCAATAATGACATCCTGACAAAAAACCCTGACTAATTTTGTATGAGACTCCTGATGGCCAATTAATATCAACTATACAAATACTTAAAAAATCGATCTGTAATGAATAATTATATTTTGGTAAGTTTGGTACAAAATATAAGTAAAAATTTGTGTATGTAATAATAAATCATTCAATACTTTCAACAACATAAATAATAAATAGTAAAAGGAAAAATTATATACATGTGTGTGTAGCGTGTGTTTGTGTGCCTGTGTCTCTGTGTATATACATATGCATATTCTTGTCCAAAAGCAACTAAATTAAATTTTTTTATTTATAACGGCATGTCAACCAATAGGGTTTATTTAATTCTATTTCCAAGTAAACTCACTGGCAAATTATAGAATTGGAGTTTAAGTTTTATACTCACTCTCATCTGGGACTTGAGCTGGGCTAGGTCGGCACCCTCCTCTGGTACAGGGACATTGTAGAACTCACCCTCCTCCTGAGTGAGAAGTTTGAACCAGCCTTCAACTGGAGCCTTAAGAAGCTCGGATATCCCAAAGGACAGTGAGCCCATAAAGTCATTGCGGGAAGTTCTATCCCAGTCCCAGATTTCGATCAGCAGTCTACGGTCCTTGTCTTCTGCTTTCAGTTCACTGCTCAACAAAATTTTCAAAATTTACATTTTCAGTAATAAAGTAGCAGAATGTTCTTACAGATTTTAAGAATGCTATTAAAATAATGCTGAAAAGTGAATGTATATAATTGATAAATAACAGGCACCAAATACATAATATAGATAAGTAAAATGAATGAAAGGACAAAAAGTTTCTAAACCCAAAAAATCTACCCAGTTATTTAATCATTTGATGATATTTAATCCAAATCTGAACACCATGAAAAATAGAAACTTAGGATACAGAACTGAAAAGATTTGAGTTTTTTCTTAAGGGACTTTATTTTCTTAAAATAAATTTAGATTAAGATATGTTAATCTCCATCTTTGTGCTTGAAAGTTTGCAATTAAAAAGACGATTAAACGAGTGTTGTGCAATTAATCCCTTTTACAGATAATTATAATAATTAACAACATTTATTTTTTCTTTCTTTATTTGAAAGTTGTCGATAGCTTATTGTGTTTTTTCAGTTCATCACACAAAAATAAATATTAATAAAAACATTCATAACGCATTCTTTACCAGCAACAGTGATAGGTTCCTTCCCAAAGTGTCTTAAGTGGAAGCACTTATAGCAGTAGAAAATATATAATAAGATAATAGGTCTTTTACAGATTTTAAATCTTATTATATATTACCAATATACTGGACTGGGACACTCTCTGGAAGTCCGAATCGACCAATAATAAACTGCGAAGAATTAAGAACACCACTAAGGAGTGGTCCACATCGAACCGGGAGAACAGAAGAGAAGAAGTCGTACTAACCAGACATAGAATAGGTCACACAAATCTTACCCATATGCATCTAATCACTAAAGATCAACAGCCAATATGCCCTAAATGTAGCTCTCAAATGAGCGTTCAACATTTCATCGAGGAATGCCCATATTACACTAATCTACTTACATGCAAAAACCTCCCAAGACAACTGTCGGCACCCCTGGCAAACCATGAATCCAATGTAGGCAAACTTATGTGTATTTTAAGAGAAACAGGCATATATGAAAAAAAATTAATTAACCCAACAGTCAGGGCGTAGTAACCATGATGTTGATCGCCCTATAACCTGATCCTAATCCTATATTACCAAGTTACAGTTAATTACCAATAGGTGTCTTTCACAATTGTATCACTTTCAGTAGAATAATTTTTGTTATACTTACAATGAGAGTACTTCATTCCAAACAGGATTTAATGAAGATCTGATGGTTTTAGTTTTTTTCTTTACATTGTCAGAGTCTGGTATGAGTTTACACTTGACATATGGGTCAGAAAGCCCATTAGGATCCATAGGGATCAAATTCTTCCCCTGGCGAACTGCAAGTGAAAAATAAAATAGAAATTAAAGAACAAGATCATAGTAGAATCGTAATAAAATGTTATTATCCTATCACAATAGAAGAAAATACATTTAATTGAAAAGAAGTAAAGAGTATTTTTCATGGAAATATTTTAAGGAAACCTGATTACTTGTTTTTAGTCCATAATTTCCTCAAAACTCTCAACTATTTGGAAATTTATAAAAAAAAAAAAATGTCTTTAATTTAAAACGCACGCAAGCGCGAGCATACCTACGCAAGCACAGCTATTTAAAAAAATCTAAAGCGGTCAAAATGCGTAAAAAATATGGTAAAATATTTCGATTCTTCTGCAAGGTTGATCTGCCGAAAGTCAATTCGTAGGTCGAATTTCAAAAAAATCTTCCCTTTTCTGATTAGACCTAGCGTAATGTACGGATTAATTCAATCTTGTGTAATCAAAACAAATCTCTACCTTTTCGTTTTTCTTTTGCACTATAACCATAGGCAAAATCCAGTTCCAAGGTTTTTTTTTATCATTGAGGAGTTAATCTTCAGTTCCAAGGTAAATAATCTAAAAGGTTATTTCCTCCTTTTAAATTAGTTTAAATATTCTTAATTTTAAAGGGTTATTATCACTAGCAATGAATATAGAACTATCATACCTTCTATTATCCGTCTTCATTGGTTTCTGCAAACCAATCTTCTGTTGCCGAGAGCTTTCGGACATTATCCATCCTCGTGGCCGAATACATGTGTACACTGTCACTGTCTGTATTCAACTGATTTGGGTTGAATACAGACAGTGACAGTGAACACATGAATTCGGCCACGAGGATGGCAATATCCGAAAGCGCTCGCCAGCAGAAGATGGTTTGCAGAAACCAATGAAGACGGATAATAGAAGGTATGATAGTTCAGTTCCGAGGCATAGGAATAAGGAATAAGTCGCGGTGCTGTATGGAGCCAGGTTTAACCTTTCTTAATTTCGGTTTTGTAATTTCCCTTAAACATTCCTAGCTCCAAAATTAATTTAGAAAATAGTTTCTTTCAATTTTTATCAGATGAAAATGTGATAACTCTTTTTAAAATCTGTAAAACTTGAATCTCTGGTTCACCTGATGAAGGACTTTTTAATGTGATAAACTTTGGTCCAAATTCCTTAGCTATTGTACGAAATGTTAATTTTTTAATATAGTTTTCGGTGATTTTTGATCCTCTCCTACCCATGTTTTTATTGTTCTCATAAACGGCAAATCTGGTATTACACACTTTTCTGACAAGGAAGTCTCAAAACTGTAGGATTTATATATTTTAACTAATAGGTCAGAACACTATAGATAATTTTTTCTCGATTTTTTAGAGTAAATCTTACCAGTCTTCGTAGACTACTTCCTGGCATATATTCTCACGAATGAGGGTATCTATTGAAGAATGGGATATTGCCTAATACAGTGGGCAAGCTCTCTTAAAATGCCGTTAGTATGAACTACCAGCCGGAAGCCGACACATAGCACATATTTACACTAGCGATTCCTCCTTATACGAACTGGTCGCGGTTCAGTTCATCTCGAAGACGTCCGTATTCGCAGTTACGACCAAGCGTTTAAAGATCAGTAATGAATTCCTTGGCAGCATCAGCCTCACATTGAAAAGGGAGCGATTTTATACATCATTATATACTTTAAACTGTTTCAAAAACCGCATGGTACCCTATTTTCTCGGTCTTATCGAATTAGAATAAATAGAAAAAATCTTTCTAATTAGTGGTTCGAGTAAAAGAATCGGTGATTCTTTTCGACTGATTCGACAGCGTTCTTACACAATTTTGCAACAGCAATTTAGGATATAATATGCATGAAACTCACCGGCCTTTTTTTTTTTTTTTCTTCTTTTAAGCGAATTTAAAAGTATTAAGACATATGGGCTTAGCCTCGGTATTCTAGTGGGTGAGAAGGAGTCGGAATAAAGATCCCTGAAACACGATGTGAAGAATAATGTAGACAAATCTGTGGAATAGATTCCCATTTACTGATTGGCATAAATAGAAAAGAAGATCGGCCAAAAGAGCTTAGTGAAAATCCGCAATCAACTCATGGAAAAGGTGACTACCTCGTCCAGAGAATGAGCAAAATCATTTTTCAATTTGCCAAAATGCTAACGCAAAAAAAGCTTCGCCATACGGGAAACTTTTAAATAATGCAAAAATCCTCTTTTGAGTTTTAGTGAGGCAACCAGTGGAAAAAAGAAACAAAAAACATACTCTAGAGTTTTCATTGAAAAAAATATTTCGGGCGTGAAGGGCAGACACAGGACATGAAGAAAGAAAAGAAAAACAAAATAAATTGAAGACACAATAACAGTTTCGGGATGGTCCTTTCTCCAGGTTATCAACATCCACTCAAAACTCATTCGCGATCTGAGCTACTCAAAGAAGTATGGCGTTAGGACGAGGCTTTCATGCTGGACTTTGATCTGATATGATGACATTAACATTCGAGGACTGATCGATCAATAAAACACCGTTTTTACGGCGTCAGGCCTGGTTAAATTTCTCTTACGGACCAGTCCATCGTCAGAGGGGACTTGGACCACTTAATATTGAATATATGAAGATTTGTTCATGTGAAAGTCATGCATTCGTGTTCCAAGGGACACGACCTCCCCTCTCACCTTTATGGCAGCACTGAAGATGGCTTACAATGTAAGCCGAAACATCGGCAGATAATAAAAAATCATTTTTTTTTTTAAATTGTATTTTTTTTTCATCAACCTTCACCAAATCCCAACAAATTCTCTATATAGTCTCCCACCTATCCACATTTTGGCAAAAGGGCGATTAAAATAATTGGTCAAATTTCATATTCAGACAGCCTTAGAGAAGGTAATTTTTGAATTCGATTACTTATTGAGAAAGAGATGGAGACCCATTCATGAAGACATGAATGACAAGCCGAAGAGCTGTCACCAGCTTCATTCATTTTCAAGCAATGAGTTGTAGGAAAAGGAGAGTTTTTTGACCGTAGATATTATTATTAGATGATTTTCGTTGGGTTTGGTCGAGGTAGATCCAAGAAAAATGTGAACTTAGAGACAGGACGTCCTCTCTCGTCTTCTTGATAGGCAGCCCTGAAGGTGGCTTACAATGTAAGCCGAAACGTTGGCTCTTTTAAAAAAATACACTTTTTTTAAATTTGTATTTTTTTTTTTGGATCTACCTTGACGGAACCCCAACTAAAATCATTAGTTCACCATTAGGTAAGAGAGTATTGATTTATCAAGCCAAAACATCTCGTGTAATTAAATATTTCACCCAACAAATATTAACGTTATGTTTCATTAACTACATGATACATTTTTTTAAATGTTAGCATTATTATAATTATTTTTTATCCTTATCAACCGCTTCTAGCAGTGCGAGGATATGTTATAGGCGGGCTTAAATTTTGTCCTAGCCTCATTGGCAAAAGTATCCAGTTCTATAGTATTTTTATAATTTGTTTGTAAATATAAAGCACCAGAAGAGGTAAGCTTTAAGAAATGAAACTAATGGGGACAAAATATAAAAGAGTTAAAAATACAAGTTTCTATATTTTGACCTCCTGCCCTTATATATTTAGAACAAAAGGTTAGAAAGTCAGTAAAGAATAAAAATAAATGAAGTTTTATACATTAACTATATCTAATTTTCTTATAATAACTAATAGTAGAATTCAGATGCGGACCCTCAAAATTTGTTTTTCCAAAAAACCCTTACAAAACTCGAGATTGAAAATGTGTGAATTTTTTTTTTACAAATGCCAACAAATGAAATTCTTAATAACAACTTCTCTAGGGTACAAAGTAAAAAGATAACTTAAAAATAATAAATTGCTTATTCGAATGGCGCCTAGTAATAGTTAATAAAAATTCTGCTGCTAAAAAAAGTGTGCTTTTTATTGTGCCTTGCTTTATTTTCCCCTTTTGAGAAAAATATCATTTATGAAATGAAACAAATAATGGAATTCGTCTCGAGGCTTAACCTGATTTATGTTATAACACATTTTGATTTATCGCTAAACTGGTGAGCAAAGAGAAACAACACGATAATGCTTTGATAAAATACGCTGACAGAAAGTCGTTAATTATCTCAATTTTCGTTACGGCTTTGAAGCAATTTATTAATCCAACTTGATTCACAGCTCAAAAATACATCGATATTGATACTTAATCCCCGGAAACATTATAATCTTACTTAAATTTATGGCTTAAAACAGTTCTTTTTTTTTTTTTCATGTTTCTGACCAAGAAATTTCACAAAGGATTAAAAAACAAATCACAAGAACATTTCAAGTGTTTTAAATGGTTCTTTTTCTTGGCAAGCTTTTTCTTCCTTACAACAGCAATTGTTGTGACAAGTTATAAAAGGAAAAAAAAATATTAAAACAAGATTTTGTATTTACGTAGAGATATATTCATGTCTATAAATAACAGAGTTTACCAAGTAGTTAAAACATTGATATATCAAATCCAACAAGAATTTGTTGCCCGAATTTTTTAACTTATTTTATGTTTATTGTGAAAGAGTTTAAAAAATTTTTACACAGCAATCAATCTAGTATTCAATTTTCGTGCATGAATAGTTGGGGGGTGGGGAGGGGAGAGAGAGAGTGTGAGTGTGAGGGACGAGAGGGAGATTGATAGATAAATAATTTATACTCTTAGAACGACGAGTCCTCTCTTATATACAATGCATATAGAATATTTATCGATATTTATATTATTTTTTTTTATTTTTATTTTTTTTCTGGGTTAGCCTCCCTTGCAACCACTAAGGGTCATTGGAGGGAGGGGCTATCTACAGGTTGCCACCCCATTCTAAACACCCATGGCTCAGGCCAAGCTTCTATATTATAAATAAAAGATTGACCTGGGCGGGATTTGAACCCGCGGCGTCAGGATTGCGAGACCCGTACGGATCCCCTGAGCTAGCCTGGCGCCCCATTTATATTATTAAATTGATATTAATTACTGTAGAACATTTTTAAGTAAATTAGAAAAAAATTGTAAGGTTTAATGTACTAATAAATTTTATATAAAACAGTACCAAGAACACATTAACCCATTAATAACATATAAATATATATAAAAAAAAAATACGAATAAAATAAGAATGAAGGATAAAAATCATCACACAGGAACACATGGTCAGCCAGCCGAACCCCCTGTGTCAGTCCCAAGAAAATAACCTTCACAGGCCCTACGAAAGGGCGATGTAGCCCTTATTTCTACTGGGTTGCTATTGAGCTCTCTAGCCGCAACTGCACAAAATGAGTGAGTATCTTGTCATATTGGTCCGGGTCACTGGTAGCTGCCATGTTCCCTCAAGTCTAGGGCTATTTAGGGCTATGAACCCTCTCCTTAGGAGAAAGAGAGAAATTATTTAACAGAAAATATCACGAATGACAGCCATTTAAGTCAGGCGCTTGCCATGATATAAATTTAAATTATTTTTTACTGAATTAATATAAAATATATCATGAAGACATGAATGACAAGNTATATATATATATATATATACCTTGTTTACTAGTAAAAGAACAATAGAGAATTATGCTATGAAATAGCAGTCCGTAGGCTATGGTGGAGTGAGTGTAATTTGTGCACCACCTATAGCGACCTTTTTACCCGTAGGTAAACGCAGGAAGTAACCGGTGAGGCTAATATAAAATATAAAAATTGCTATAATGCTCTTATAAAATTTTTTCTAAATTATGTGTAAATGTCACGCACGCACACGCACACATACGCACAAACACACGCAGACGAATATTTCATCAATCAGAGGAATATTTCATCAGGATTCACTCAATGAAAAAGTAAATGGACGTACCTTCAACCTCCAATTTGTTGTTGTTGGTAGTAATTTTCAGCTCGATCCTTCCCCTCCTCTCGGTGTGGTCGCAGCCGCACAAGTTGGGCACGCTCTCTTTACATCTCTTGTGTACATTCATGTCGCACGCTGGAATATCAATACATAATTTACTTATTTACTTCTTCATTGTCATACATTTTTTTTTTAAAGTAAATTTTATTAATCTTAGAGATTGTTCGACTGGAAAAAAGACACAAAGGGATAAAGGTTCTCAAGTCTAGGCGCCACTGCACAAAGGAGGCAATATCGTCGAGTGGTGTCCGAGCGAGAATACGACCCTCTTACTAAACCACTTAACACTAAACAATCCACACATGGTGAGAACTGAATTCCTTTAACACTAAACAATCCACACATGGTGAAAACTGAATTCCTTATCTCTAATTAAAGCTTCGCATGGATTGAACTTGTGATCCAGCAATGATTAGTGAGTTGTATAAATAACTGGAATACAAATTAAATATACTAATAAAGCATACTACAATACTATTTAAAAATTACACTACACGTCTATGAAACTCTAAAATTGTATAAAGTCATTTGTAATTTTCTCATAGACTTATATTTCCTGATAGCAAAATTATACATTGAAATATTTGATAATTTATCTAATTTGGGCAACACATGATTGGGGAAAAAGTCATTTCGTCTTATCTCAAGAAATGGCGCTAATGTCCATCATTTCTTGTTATGCTTATTCAGTGAAGCCACTTCTTCAACTTACACAAAAGTAGTAATAAGCGTCTACTCAGTCTAAAGTTGAAAAATAGAGTTCGTTTTCCTTTTTACTTATTACATTTAAAAAAAGGGAAAAATGCTGAGCAGAATCATGGAAAGTTTTTGAACATTTAAGGTGGTAAAAGCTTAATGCGAAAATGAAATTGCTCGTTTTCGTTCCGGTAATTTTGATGTAAATAATAAATAAAAATTTAATTTATATTACTATTATTATATATAATTTATGAATTATTAAATATAATATTTAACAGTATTATTATTTCACATATGATAATATATTATAATATTATTAATTCATTGAATATATAAGCATAAGTCCTGGCTGGTCAGTTGTTCGAGGTAGATTGGCATATTATATCTCGCGACATAACTCAGGAACTATCATTGAGGACTATTTGAACCCTATACTATAGGGTGCTCCATACCAAAGGAAGCTAGGAGTTGGATTCCGCATGTATTAATTACTTAATGGCCTAATAAATTATATAAAATTAATGAGATTCTTTTTGGAAATCGCTGTTGAAAGAAAAAAGATTTTGAAAGTAATGATTAAGAATGATAAAAAGTGGATCACGTATGACAATATTGTGGAAAACTTTTGTGATTGGTCAATAACCAAGCTCGGATAAGCTTCTCAAAGTGCGGTAAAGCTTGCATTTACGCCAGGGAATGTGATTCTGAGTGTTTGGTGGAATTGGAAAGGAATCGCTCATCATCAGCTGCTCGAACCTGGCCAGAAAGTTAACTCGACTTCCAATGTCATCAAGTTGGGCAATCGAATAAGGCGATTCACAAAAAAAAAAAAAAACAGCAGGAATTGATCACTCATATGGAGGCATTGTTTTCCCCGACAGGACTAGACACATCTCTAGTGCCTCGTCAGGAATCGAGAGAGCTTGGTTAGTGGAATACTTGATGTAAGCACCGTTTAACACCGACCCCTCGTCTTCTGTCTGCCATTTTCTACGTTCTCTGCTGAACTCTCCTGATGGCGTAAAGCCGGCGTCAAAAGAGAATTCTACAAATAGCTCAGGTCACTTTTTCCTCCAAAAGCCTCAGAACTTCTACAGTGACGGGTTAGTGGTTATATATATATATATATATATATATATATATATGTGAAATTAATTTTGCTGACATTTTTACGGCAGCTAATAAAATGAATTGACTGACAATTGGTTAGTAAGTTCTCAATAAATGTGTAAGCCACAAAATTAAATTTTAAATAACAATATAGCAGAAAGAACGAAGCAGTGGAGCCTAGTGGAATACCTAAATGATTGTGCATATATAATGAAAGAATAAATCATATGCTACAATATTGGAAGTTCGAGTGGTGTTTGTTCTTGTTGTGATAAGAACAACAAAACACCACAGGCATATGGGATAAAACACCACAGGCATATGGGACAAAACATCACAGGCATAAGATCCTGCTTGTCGCCAGCCACTCAACTCCGAATTCAGACAGAACCAGGGATAAGCATTCACTGAATTGTCTTAGAAAAAAATAAAAAATGTATTTTCCTGTCACGAAAATTCTGTTTCAAATCTATTCGTTTTTTTAATACGTACAAGACGAATAAAAATTTTTTTTTTCCGCTGAACATTTGTTTAACTTATTTGTACATTTTGAACGATTGAAAAATATCAAAATAACAATTATTTATTAATTAAAAATAAAATTTAGCCTAATATTAATTTATTT
This sequence comes from Oncopeltus fasciatus, assembly GCA_000696205.2. NCBI lineage: Eukaryota > Metazoa > Arthropoda > Insecta > Hemiptera > Lygaeidae > Oncopeltus > Oncopeltus fasciatus. The sequence continues at coordinate 1,396,767 of KZ806943.1, forward strand.
AAAATTTAATTTAAAAATAAAGAGTAATCATATTTAAGACGATTAGTTTTCTATAAGTAGAGCGCTCGCCTTTTCAACTTTACCAAAACCTAAAGAATAGTTTATTTAAAATATGGTATATTTATTTAAACATTAAATGATCCATAGCTTATATAATAGTGTATGATGTATGTTCATCCATTCGTGTACAGGAAACCGTTCTTATGGTTGCTAAACGGTTTCTTATACCCAGTAAGAGGAAACTATTCTCACTTCAAAGTAAAGAGGATATTGTAATCTAAAGAAAATATAAGATGGTTATGTAAGTTTTATAATTTTTAATTATTCAGAAAATGACTTTGATTTAAAGTAAATAAATTGTGTTCCTCTTTACTTAGACAAACTTAACACTGTAAAGCATTATTTATTTAGGTATAGTTATGAAGCATGTAAACAAATAATATGTAATAGTATATATTATATCCAAAATTAGAAATATGCATTAGAATTTAGATAAGTCATTTAATGTATTTCAGGGAAAAAAAGTCACTTAAAAATTTTTAATTCAACATTATTTATTATAAGTTTATTTCAGACCGTCAAATCAGAAAAAAAAGAAACAATTAAAAAATTTTTCAGACAATAGTTTACAGTAGTTTTTATCATCAAGTATAGAATAAGTTATTTATTATTTATAATAGAGAATTATGCTATGAAATAGCAGTCCGTAGGCTATGGTGGAGTGAGTGTAATTTGTGCACCACCTATAGCGACCTTTTTACCCGTAGGTAAACGCAGGAAGTAACCGGTGAGGCTAATATAAAATATAAAAATTGCTATAATGCTCTTATAAAATTTTTTCTAAATTATGTGTAAATGTCACGCACGCACACGCACACATACGCNATAATTTTTACAAGATCTATAAATTAAAAAAATTGAAAATGGAAGAAAGAAAATTTCAAAATGCTACTTTCAGACTATTAATTTCACAGCTCTTATAGAGAAGTTAAAGCGTCCACAAGCCTACTATTCAAATACAAAACTTTAGAAAATAAGACTTACCGAATTAAATGAAAAGAGCATATAAAAATAAGCTGAAATGCATACATAAAAAAAATATTGAGTAGAAGTAATGCAAATTTGCATGCAACATTAAATATTGAAAAAAATGGATTAAATATGGAAAAAAAAAAGTCAATTGTGGTAAGGATGTCAGAAGAGATAAGAAAAAAAATCAAAGTGAGATTCAATGCAGTACGGTACAGCAATACATTGAAATATATAATAAATAAATAAAGATGATGAAGAGTTGAAGAGACTTACAGTTGAAGGAGACAGGAGGTCCGTTGGCTAGGAACGCAATGCACTAACCTATAACTGGTGAGGATGAGGTTGGACTTCATCTTTGTCAAAGTCTTCATCAGGCAGTTCCCGCCAAAAACCCACCAAAGACCTACTTCGCTCATCTGCTGACCCTTAGTCTAGTAGTTGTGTTGGGTCTTGTTTAGATTAGGCCCGCCAGTTATTTTATATTGACATTTTATACAGAAATAAAATCACATGTTTAAATATTATTTAATTTAGTATTGTTTGTGTAATTGCGGTTATAAAAGTATTACAAAATGAATGTTTTTGATGTTTACGATTTATGCAAAGAAGAACAACGAGCCAGGATTTTTTTTGAAGAAAGAGGAATTCTACCTAAGGAAACTTAGAAAAAATTCGATAGAATTTTTTAAAACTTTTCAAAAATGTTTATAAATACTTTTCTAACATTTTTCCCCGGAGGGGGGGTATGGGGGGGGGGATTTTTTTATATTTTTTTTTCTGATTATTTGAATTTTTCTAAGAATATATATACCTTTGAAAACTTTTTCTGATCAGTAGAACCGGAGATATGAATTTTTAAACATAAAATAACTGGCGGGCCTAATCTAAACAAGACCCGTTGTGTTTTTCTTTCCCTTTGTTGATTAGTTCTAAAACTGCCTTTAAGTTCAAATCGAACGGCTGCCCGAATATTGATGTAATACTGTCATACCTTCCATTGTCCGTCTTCATTGGTTTCTGCAAACCATCTTCTGTTGGCGTGCGCTTTCGGACATTGTCCATCTTCGTGGCCGAATACATGCGTTCACTGTCACTGTCTGTATTTAACTGGATGGACAATGTCCGAAAGCACTCGCCAACAGATGGTCAGCAGAAACCAATGAAGACGGACAATGGAAGGTATGTCAGTTCTATATTCATTTGGTGGTGGAAATAATCTTTCTGATTATTCATGTAATATTTCCATAATATTGGAATATGGAATATTTCCTTCTTCTATGTCCATCTATCTGGCTAAATAATAAATAGCTAAATAATCTTCTTTATAAATATTTTATTTGGTTGTGGTTTTTTATCCCACGTAAATTTTAAGGACATGTCCTGGTGGTGTAATGGCTAAGCACGCTGGCCCGGATAGCAGGAGATTCAGGTTCGATTCCTGGCTGGGACAGATAGATTTTTATATTCTATTCCCTCTCATTGATTGTCTAAATAATCTTCATTTTACTTCTTTTTTTTAAAAACCATTTTTCATCTATTACGTTTCTGTTAACATAAAAAACACTTACTAGTTTTGCTTTATGATGTAATGAACAATATTGTAATAAATTTTAATGAGCTAAATCATGTTACAGAGTTGCATTTTCAGCCAACACACACTGTATGTTTAAAGGACATTTTATCCTTTATAGTGTGAGGCAAATGGTTGTCTGTTTGAGAGTGAGTACCTTGACTGTGGTCTCCATTATGTAAAAGATAACAGTTAGTATTTCGGCTGGGCTTGGAAAACAATGTTAGGTTGAATACCGGGGTTTTTACAGAGCTTAAATTACATATCGTACAGTATCCCCCTATCTTATAAGATAAGCACCGTCAAAATCGTTCTTTACATAGAACTTTTTGTGCTTTTCGTCGGAATGTCTTTAACACGAAATAGTTAAGGTTTGTCTCAAGCCGTTAAAGTATCGTCAGTTACTAAGTAATCGTAATTCTTACTAGAACTTAATTTTAAAAAAATGAATGCCGAAAAGGTCGAAAAATAAATTTTGCTGGTAAGACAATAATAATATTATTTTTCAAAACAGCGATACACAAACTATAAAGCTATGCTAAATTAAAAGACTGGTTCCACATAAGACCGTTTTCTGAACGTAAAATCAATTGCGTTTCAAAGTAATACAAAAATTCAAGCGGGTTATTTATCAATTGAACATAATTAGCAACAAGCTGCAGCCCCAAATTGTGTTTTGCTTATAAACTGCATTATTTTTGGATTTCTAAAGAATTTAATTCCCTGCAATTAGCATAATTTTAAACAAAAACTGTTCAAAGTTAACTTATATATTATTAATGTTTGCCTATTATAATGCTTATTTGGGAATCAATTTTAATGATCGGTTAATAGATCGAACGTTATAACAATTAAAAAAAACAAAAAAAACTTTGTTAGTAATTTCATTCTATATATTTAATTATATATAT
>KZ806943.1:1402507-1412710 GCA_000696205.2 Oncopeltus fasciatus
TATATATATATATCATATATAGATATATACATATTTATACAGCCACACACAAATTGATCCGGATGACTTGGGGAGTAAATGAAGACAGAGATATGGAAGTTTGAAGAGGGCTGGGCTGGGATTCCCATTTTGGAAGTAAGTCTGGACTCTCATTCTTCCCTTCTCCTATGGCACCTCTAGCGTTCCCGATGTGTTCATTGAAGCTGTAGATACGTGGGGGATGGTTAACATAACACCTAGAATACTCCAGACAACAGTGATCTACCATCGACAGTTGTGCATGGAGAGCAAGAATACCATGCAACTCTAAGAAGCCATGTTAACTCTCGAGAGAGTAAATGCCTTCTGTATACAAAGCAGAGAAAGAAAAGCATTGTACTATAAGAAGAGCTTGAAAGATTCGCACTACACGAATTTAAAATTCAAAAATAGATAAATTTCTACTCAAGCTACAAAAAAATCACATCAATTAAACAACTATAAAATTAGATAGAATGTAACCTACCCCCACTAAATTCTAAACAATGCTAAACATTTTGCAACATTATTCCAAAAAGAACAATTGTTAAATCTACGATGAAGCAATAATAAAGTAGAATGAAAGAAATCAAACCCAAAAATAAAAACTCTAGCAATAATAAATAAAATTTAACACAAACAAAAAAAATTGCAATCAATTAAAACCTTTTTTTTTTTTTAGATTTACAAATAAACACAGAAACTATTTTTTTTCTGTCTAATTATTTTCTTAATTTCAACATAGGCAGCGCTTGAATTTGTTTTTCTTCCTAAATGAAGCACTTAATTTTAATATTATTTCTGAATAAATTGAGTTCATGTACAGCAGAATTGAAGGGTAGAAAGGGAATACACCCATTTTTTATTAAATTATAATTGTTTAATTTTTAAAAATAAAGTTTTCATCTTTTATTAGTTGGTTTAAGGTCCACCCATCGTATCAATTAAAACCCTATCGAATTTAAACCTTAAAAGGTTTAGTTATGAAGCAGAAAGGGATAAATCGTTCTTTCCAAAATCAGCGCAAACAAAAAATTTTACATGAAAAGAAAAAAAAATATAATAAATTCTGGAAATTATGTAGCTGTACCCAAGAAAATAAGATCAGAATATTGAAATTATTTTATCCCAAAGAAAGTAAATTCAAATAGAAGCAGAAATAAACCGAGCTCTTGCAAAAATAAATGATTTCCTTAGGCTCATGGAGATGTATTTCGGCCCTGAATTTTATTTTAAAAATAAATAAATTTTAATTACGAAGCTATGTTCAAAAAGAAAGAAATTCCTTGAATGTATTATCTTTGTCTACATACAGTCTCTGAAATTTTGGGATATTATAGACGATTGCGCTATTCCAAAATTTTTTTTTTACCATCATTTACCTCTCATCAAGCTAAATTTGATTTTCCCGTATATTCGTCGCTGACATTGTCAGAAACTCATTATTTTATTAAAAAAAAAAAATATATATTATGCCCTTACAATTTCCATCTTATATACAAATATTCAGTTATTTCTGACCCTTCTTTGGATCATACAAAATACTCTCGATTCAAACGTTTCATTGCTAATATTCGTCTGATATTAATATTTATTCCTCGCAGACATTTTTTATACATCACCGTTTAGCTGGGTCTCACTCACGTTTAACAGATATGGATGATTATGACAGAAAACTAGATTTATCGAATATTACGTACAAAAACTTATTTATTAAAAATGTGCGGGACCGCCACACAATCGAATTTACATTCTTAAATAGCTTTCTTAATACGTTTTGTTTAAAATAATTTAGAATATTAATGTTATAAAATTACATTTCACGTCAATTTTGAATTATAGATACATTTTTTTATAAGTTTTATAATAGCTAAGATATTAAGATTTTAAAGTTTAGTTTCCCTGTTATCCCCTAGATGTCAGCCATTATTAAACTTATAAAATGGTTTGAAAAATAAGATTGTATAAATGTATATATATATATATATATATACCGTTAACGGACCATATTTTTAGCTACCCTAATGAAGTATTGGTGAGGATCTGTAGAAATTTTTCAAATGTCGTATTTTAGTAAATTAATAGAATATTATATCTCTTGTTCTACGGTCATATTAGAATTAAAAAAAAAAGAAAAGGGTTTTAAGAATTCTTCTTTTTTGCTATCTCAAAAACCATTTATGCTATGTTTGACATTTTGTGAATGAGTGTTTTGGTATCACTTTATTCGTTAAGATTTTGCGAACGGCACCTTTGGAAAGTTCACTATGAAAATTCAAAATATCAAAAAATATTAAAACTTTGATGGTTTTTGTAGAGAATCACAGCAGGAGAGAGGATACTCGAGGAGGACGTCTAAAAAAAAGTATTTTTCTTCTCGCCTTTGGCTCTGTTTTTAGCTCTATACATCTATGTCATGTGTAAGGCTATGGTACAGTACTCACTATTCTGCATCAATTTCTACCCAAAAGGTTTTTTTTTTTTTTTTTTTAAATGCTTTGAAGAATTTTGATCACGAATACAAGGGAAGAAATGAGGCAAAACTTCAAGTGAAATTTGTGCTTTAGAAAAAGAAAGAAAAAATTGCAGGGGAAGTAAAAAAAGAATTCATTCGCTTTTGGGACTCTGGGCTCAAGTCCCGCTCTCGGCAGTCTTCTGCAGTTTTCAAGTTTTCCAGAAAGCTTTCCTCGTAACACTGGTGTTCAGAATAGAGTTGCTAAATGGCTCCACCCTCTAAGACTTTAAGTGGTTAAATAGGGGGTAAAAAAAATAAAAAGAAGAAGAGTATACTTATATATTTGTCATCCATTGCATAAGCACTAGAAAAGGAGTATTTCAAGCTAAAAGAGACTTCAATATAAATAGATAAAAAAAAAAAAAAAAAAAAAAAACGAGCCAGAATGTGTTAGGGGTGAAAGGCTATCGCTTGACGTCCCACTCCCAAACACAAAGAAGTAGGCAGGGCTTTAATCAAGGGGAGCTTTTGTAGCTCGCTGGAGCGTACCGTCCAAAACCTGCCACCTGCCTGCTGCACGCACTCTGTCGTGTTCCCACTGAGTCTACCAAGGTGCAACAATCACACATCCAATTCTTATTTTTTAATATGAAATACGTAACATGTCATACTGATATTAGCTCTCTGTTTTAGCTTATATTTTCACGAAAAAAAATTAAGCTCTTTTCATTGATCACATGCCGTAACTTACATATAATCTTTTCAGACAGTAAATTTGAAATAATACATATACATATTCTCGCTCTATATATATAAATATTCGTCACTCTTCCTCGCTCGCATCCTATAAATCCCAGCTATTTCAACATCTCCTCTCTGTACAAATGGGTATCAGGAACTGCTAAACTGTATCTTGCTTAATATTCATTTTTATCACTATTAATTGTTATTTTATTAGTTTTGATTTTCAAAGCTTTTTCTTGTGTAGCACTAATTTTCTTTTTGTGCATCTATTTTTAAAAATTATATGGTTTGGTTTTTTATTTTTATTAATTATTTCATTTATTTCTGTACTTGTAAATATTGTCATAGTTCTGTTCAAAATATTTTATATTATTAGCCTAGTCTTTATTTGTACTTTTCATTCTTATTGTTGCAACTTGGTCAGAATCAGCTATACTGTCAGCTGTGACCTTCTTGTTGTTCAAGAGGACTTATGTCCCAGAATAAAATTTATTTTTCTTCTTTCTTCTTTATACTTACATAAGATGATGATCTCAGATCAAAATTTCTATTCTATTCTCACTTGGACTCCCCCCCTCTCTCTTTCTCTCTAATTAGAAACTCACACCTGCAGATCATTGAAAGTCAGTCAGTTCTTAAAAGAGAAAAAATGACAGTGCCAGGAGTGGTGTGACTCGAAAAGATCAGGATAGAGCTGTAGCAAACAGAGTTCGGATCTCTCTGAATCCATTGATGAGATGGAAGCGCTTATTGTCGGAAAAGATAACAGCGAGGTTGGTATGGTCCTTGATTCTCCCTTTAGTCTGGCAGTGTGATTCGGTCTACATAGACATTAGCTGCAAATCCGGAGGACATCCGGATCCAGAAGGCAGTGAATGCGGCCATAAGATTTATCAAAGGTATGCGATAAATTTTAACACATTACTCTTGAGGGGCTGGGTAAAGAAATTGCAAGTAACTAAACATGGGAGACTTAGAATGTTGAATGTTTATTCACGCTGTAGAGGAAACGAACACGAAGAACGGCTGATTACTTTGAAGACACTTACTTCTTTTATAGATATAGATTCAGAATTTACGGAGTGGGGGGGCTGGTAGTACATATTTTACCTGTATTTTAACTTTTCTCTCCTACCCTTCAATTAAGCACTTTTAATCATGCAAATTTTATATTGATTTCCATCTATGTAAATTAGAATATCTGAATAATTGTGTTTGAAAAAACTAACCTTAGCTAATTGAAGTCAACAAATGAAAAAAAAAAAAAACAGAAAAAAAAAACGACATTTATTTACCCCTTGAATTTTTTATGCGTAAATTAAATTTAGTTGACCTGAAGTCTCATGAAACTTAGGTTGAGTTAATAAGGAAATTAATTTTTATAAACATCCTTTAGAAAACACCCCTTAAACATATATAGTGTAAAATACAAAANATATATATATATAGTGTTCTCATGTAGATTGCTATTAATCGTGGTTGTGAAGTTCTGTTTTCTTATATATATATATATAAAACCGAAAAACGATGTTTAAGCAATATTAAAAAATAATATTTTAAATTCTTATTGAATGCTCCGTATTTATCTATTAATCACTAACACATGGGCGATTTTCCTCGAAATATTTGTATTTTTGCAAGATTTTTTTGTTTATCCCGTATAACGCCTAAATTGCGATCCCTCCCGCTTTCTCTATCTTTCGCTACAGAATATGGTATGTACGTAAGTATTGTGTTTATTCTGTTCAACCTTGTAATTGCCAATAAGAGAGAGAATATCCTCCCATTACGTTAGATTCTGTGACAAAAAAAGAAATACATTAAAACATTTTTCTCTATCTCTCTTTTCCCACACACAGATACACGTATATGTGGTGTAAATAAGCAGATAACAATTTATATTCTTGGGGTTGCAGAGGCGATCCATTCGGGATCCTGGCGCTGCGGGTTCAAATCCGATTATTTTATCGAAAAATAAATACTTTTCCTGAGCCATAGATGCTTGAATCGAGAGGCTAACTATAGATTTCCCCTCTTCCAAGATCCTAAGGGTAGAATGGAACATTAAAAAAAAAAAATTCTTACACCTGTGTGAATAATGTAATTCATGCGCAATGGGGAAAGATATAAACAGCTATTTTTTAAATATGGCTTCATTACAATTATCATGTTTTAAAAATATTTTTAAAAGAGACATTTCAACGTTAGGTGTTATTGATTGACTCAATTAAAAAAAAAACAACTTAATTATTGTTATAATAATAGAGCTAAATAATAACAATTAACTATAATATTTTGATTAATGAATATAATAATTATGGTAATGGTTTTAAATCAACCAATTAATTAGTAATAAAATAAATTAATTTGAATAAAAAAAATTAAAATTGATGTATACATGAAAACAGTGTGTTGGATTTTTACAATTGGGCTTAGGCTTGTCACTAAGACTAAATACAGTAAAAATAAAGCGGAAGTTTATTAAAATCATATTTAATGAAATATATTTATATTTTGAGTTGATAAATTAGATAGATATTCCGAGCCCCTCCTCGCCCCTTCTTTCACCACGCGCTCCCAGTCCCAACTTATACTTGGCTTATATTTTATAAAATGTAGTACATGGCTGACGTGGAAGAAGGGGAATAGCGCAATAACATCATAGTAACGTATATACAATATAAATGTTAAAAATTATATACTATGTTCAATATATTTTTTTTAGTACTAATATTTACGAACATATTGACGATTTTATAATATGGCCTTTCTCTGAAAACCTATTTCTCGATCAATTTTAGCCATTACTGATTTCATACACCATTTGACAAAAGAAGATTAAGCACTGAATCCAGTTACTTTTTTTTTTTTCTAATTTAGACCACTAGAGAGCGAACAGATTTTATATAAATTGCTGAACGGCATAAATTTCGGCTTCCAGCAGATACGACTAAGGAGAATAGACTTTTCTGAAGTCGTGTCAACTTCTTCAGGGGCAATTTTTTTAAATATTTGTATTATGTAAGATACAATTATCTTTTTTCGATAAAAAATTAACAAGCTCACTGGTTCTGAAGTGAGTAATTAAAGATGAAGAGTCCCAAACTCTATTAATATGGAAATTTATGTTTAAGTTATAAAAAGAAGATGGGTTTATGGTGAAACGGAATTTTAAGGGATTGGATTTAAATGCTTGATATAACATTTAATCAGTTATTATAGCATTAATAGACATGTTACAATTGGTATTTACGGTCCTAACTTTCGTTCCTCCATTAAAATTTTCTGCGTGTGGAAATAATACAGCTACTCAAAGCAAAACTTAAGTAGGGTGAAGAAAATAAGGGTTGCTATTTTTCCAAATTTATCTTCCAGCTGTTATAGTAAATAAAATTATTTAATAATGATTTGCTTCTATCAGCTTGTAATAAAACATTTTACATTCATTTGGCGTGAAAGGATATTTTTGAAGATAGTAATTCCTTTATATTACCTGTTTACGTGCATAACAGCGCTCAGATAAATTTTTGTGACTTTGTTTTCCCTAGCCAGAACAGAAAACAGTCAAGCGGAAAATATATTATTGAAAGAATGACCTTAAGCTTCAAAATGCCAACGAGGAGAAGCACTGAAGATATGTGGAATGTGAGAGAACGCCCTTTTCCTGGCCCGCTCGACTTGAGTGTCTTGTGGGTTCAGTATCGTACAGCCCCTTAGCTGCTTCCAAAGATCAAGATTTTAATTTGAAATATAGAAAACAAAACAAAAAAATAAAAAAGCCTGTAGCTGTCATTAAAATTCTTTTAAATTCTAGTTAAAATAACCAATGAATTAATTTTTAATTTTATCGATTGTTTTATTACTTAAATGTAGTTATTATTGTTTTTTAAAGAATCCTCGTCATGATTGTTTTGAGGGGGTTACAATTTGAAGCTCCTCGAGACACAAATTGCTAAAAGTACTATCTCAGTTTAATAGCTAGGTAGAACATAATATGTTCCATTTTTTTCTTCTTAAATTGAATTTTGTCGGGGATCATATTGGATATAATTGCCAAATAATAGGAGGTATCGTAGGAAAAAAATTTTACAATAAAAATCTATAAATTTGTATGTATGTCATGGGGTTATGTGAAAAGATGAATCCTTTTCGTGCAGAGGAAAAAGTCTTGTCTCGCAAATACAGTCTCTTGGGCCTTCGCTGGTCTGCCTAAATGTTATCAGTCAACAGACTTCAAAAGAGATCCTTCTTTGACTTGAAATATTTTAACTTCTGTTTCTTTATAAAACGGCTCTAACAAGCAAAGAACGCCCCAAAATGACTATTTTTAAAAAAATATTATTTCCAGAAGAAATGATAAAAACACACGACTTGGAAATCAGGAATGTCCTGATTAAAAGGCTACCTACGAAAAAGATAGTCCTTAAAACTTTAAGCTAGTGAACGAAAAAACGATGTTATCAAAGGATTAATTAATAGCTTAATATTTCGAGAAAAAAAAGTCAGTATTTATAATAGTAATTAATCTTACAAGTGTAACATTATTTAGGTCGTATGTCAGTTTGGGCTAGCAGCATGAACTCTGAATAAATCAAGAGGCCAGTTTTATCTCCGCAAAATGATCATTATGGTGGCAATATTTTGCCTCGGGAGCCATCTATACGTCAAATGTATACTACGTTTCCCTGAAGACGCGCAAACGCCTCAGAAATTAGAAAATAAAGTTCAATTTTTGAGGAGACTACTGAGGTTCTTCGATCTTACAAAAAGTTTTATATATCAAAACTATTTTATATTTGATATTGTATATCCTCACTGAAAATTATATGGAATAGTAGTGTGAACGTTATAATAATTTCATCTTTACTTTGCGGGCATTTGAATATGACTATAGAGCTAAGTAAAATCAACAAAAATTGTGTGGGAGTCAAATTAATATCATTATCAAATAATTTTGTAATTATTTAATCCTAAATCTAAGGAATACGAGCATACCCCCCCCCCCCCTCCACGGATGTTAGAGGGGTAGAAAAATAAATAGTCCGTCTTGTAGGAGCTGCGTGTACTAAGAAGATTTCCCCTTTTTCATAAAAGGTTGGCGTAAGTTAAGATAAATAACGAATTATAACTTGTTTATTGTAGGGAGCAATGGGCGAAAAAGAAAATATCACTAACAAGTGGTAGTGCATGAGAAGGAAAAAATGGGGTAACAGTCAGCCACTGCAGTTATATTCGTAAATATCGATCTCAATAAGCTATAATAATAAAATATTATTGAACATAAATTACAGAAAACTAAATATAAGATGTTCAGCTAACACGAAATTACTGTTTCTTTGAAATCATGTCTTATTATTTAAACGAGAAACAAGTCCTATTGTCCACGTAGGCTTCGACGGTCTTCAGAAGTATTTACCGTTTCTTCTTCCGGGTTGGACCGTGTCAAATTGGTGTTATTTGCCGAGCTTTCGCACATCATGTGATGGCTTCTTCAGGGCTGAAAAGAGAATGAGTTGTAACTCTCATTCTCTTTTCAGCCCTGAAGAAGCCATCACATGATGTGCGAAAGCTCGGCAAATAACACCAACTTGACTAGGTCCAACCCGGAAAAGGAAACGGTAAATAAGTCCTATTGCCATTGTGTCAGCTTACAAGAATGCGAACTATCCTGTATCGGTATAGTCAGGTTTCTTCGGATAGTCTCAATGCAGTCCCGGATCTAGAAGAACAAGAACTACGTTTGCTTATAATAATGAACTCTCAGAAAGAAACCAGTAACTTTAAGAGAATCAAAATGTTCGAGTGGGAGAAGTTATCTCGAGAGATATTTACATTATAGTCATGGGACTGTAAGCTCTTGACTCATTTGATTTTTTTTTTAAATTTTAAGCACTCAACAAAGAACTATATCTTGATTGAAGTCAGTTTCCTAGGGACAGTCAAAATGTAGACATGAAACAAAACGTTCTATTAGCTTTGGACTATCTAAACCTCAAAATAGAAAATTTTATAAGCCATATCTCTATGGAGAGTAACCTTAAAATGGAAACTTAAGTTCAACAGTAGATGATTTTTTTGTTGGGGTTCGATCAAGGTTCTACCTTAAAGAAACTAATAAACACTACGGTCAAAAAAAAAATTCTTTAACGAACAAGTAAATTTAATGATTATTAGAGCTAAATTTTTTAAAATGTTTAATTTTCTCTAAACTGATTTTTTTTTAATAGAGAGACGTTAGTGGATCAAATTTCGGAATTTCTTAGCTTTCATAAACGAAAAATTGTTAGTTTAAGGAATGCTCTCATTTTGGGAGCAGATATTTCTTGATGCCTCATCAAAACCCAATAGGATTTCTTCTTTTATTGTAGAAGAAGACAATAACTAAGTGCTCTAACCCTCTAAAAGGCTGATAAATAACATCGCATTAGAATTCTAGGTCTGCCTACTGAGTGGAGAGAATACTGTCCGAATAACATCTCATTAGAAAAAATGAATAATTAATAATGATGGAAAGTCATTTTTGAAAAAGGGAATAAAAATAAACTGATTATTCAAAAAGATTTTACCTCTCTGTCATTCCCCTAAATAGGTTTCCGAGGATCGTTATTAAATGAGAGAAGGTTAGCTTAGTTTAACCAAATCCACCTTATCGCAGATCTTACATTGTTTGCCATATAATTTGGGTGAAGAAAAATATTGATGAGAAAATAATCAATATATTTATTTTTGTGTGACTTTTAAACTGAAAAAGGTTGAACTAATCTTTAATATTTTAAAGCATAAAATGAAAGTTAGTTACTAAGTTTTATCGCTAATCAAAATAAATCTGTTAAGAAGACTAAGGCTACAATCAATATCAGAAAACAATCAGAATAATAACAGTATAAAATCTGTACAATTTACAAATAAATTATAATAGTAAAAAATTAAAGCAATTTTTAATCAATTTAAAATTGAATTGATTTTTAATCAATTTAAAATTGAAT
>KZ806943.1:1412986-1430301 GCA_000696205.2 Oncopeltus fasciatus
ATATATATATAAACATTATTTAGCAACTTTTCATAAAGCAGTGTAACACTAGAATACTGCATACATAATTTTAGAAAACATAAATGTAATCTAAGTATTCATGTTTTACTGCAGGTAGATTTGGCTTTCATATATTTGATGTATTTTTAGATAGCATTTTTTACTTTTAGAAGTAGATCTTAGGGGCGATTGATATTAAGTAGTTATAGACTTGTTGTCCAACAGAGTTTTTTTTATATACACCCGAGTATCTTTAGCTGCTTCAGGAGTACAGTGTTGGATTAGGCCTGGGGGTTTTATTATTTATATAATGTACTTGGTATATACTAAAAGCACATGATGTTTATTACTTCATTTGAAAATCTCTGTGAAAGGAAATTTAAAATGATTAAATTTAATTTGCTAGAAATATAGCGTTTAAGAAGAAGATAATCGTCGTTTTTGACTGGGAGGTGAAGTATTATTAAATAGACTAAGGGAATGACAGAAGGGTTTGCTTTAGGCAGGGGGTAGGGGATGTAATCCGGACAAAACTCTCCTCCAAGCGGCAGGCAGGAGTATGTACTTGTGTGTATTTACCTGAACACTTGAGTCCTTGCTGGGTCAGGCCGTGGAGCATGGAGCCGCAGTGGTCGCAGAAGGTAGGCGTCAGGTAGGTCGTCACTTCGAACTTGTGTCTGGAGAACTCGGCCTGGGAGTGAGCCTCGTGAGTAGGGGGGGACACACTCTTATACCGCAAGCCAGAGAGTCAACATGGACACCCGAGGGCACGCGTTCGACGAGCACTCGATTGGCTCCAGAGCGCTCCAGACGTTAGCCAGATTAATGTGGATGTGAGCATATTGTAAAAAAAAACGGACTCGCGATTTCCAGTGGAATTTAATAAAAAAATATATGTCCCACAGAAGGAAAGCTTCAGAATTATCAATTGGTCTCGTTGGGTTTAGCGATTCTAATAGCAGATTAAAGAGGAATTAGTTGAATTAACAAATAATTAGTATTAAATTATAAAAATCTATAATTCGTTTGATACATTTCAATATCACTTTATCATGTTTAAAATTTAATTTTGAGCCAGTATAAAACATCCAAAAATTTGCAACACAATACCAAACAAGACAATAATAATAAAGCAACCAGTCACAGATACAATGGTATAGCAAAAATAATGTCTTAGCCATCTGTCAAATATGCTTGGTTTTTTTTTATTAAGCACAAAGACAAATTTATTTTGCTTCAAGTTTGTTAAAGTTAAAAAAAAAAAATCTTGATTCTATTTTCTGGCTAATCAGTAAAAATATTCAAGACTCACTCAAAAAATAATAAAATTTGTATATTCACACATGAGTGACGGGTCATCTACTCCTTTCAGTAACTTGATTTGATGAATACGACGTAAGAACAAATACACATGAGGCAAATATTTAAAAAAAATCAGATAAACTTTAATATGGTTATAAAAGGTATATTATATCAAGATACTGTATAAAATTCAACTGGGGAATCAAACTACGGGAATAAACCATAAGTAATCATGTCCAAATTGACTCTCTGGGTATGCAATTATTAAAAGTATTAAAAAAATTACCATTAAAAAATAAAATATGTGATCAAAATGTGATAAAAGGATATTTTACACAATAAAATTGCTAATGTTATTGCTGAAAATGTTTCAGCAATCGATACGGATTTATATAAATAGTACTGCAATATAAAAATATACAGAAATGTAATTTTACAATAACACAGGAAAATGTAAGGTAGTCAAAGTTAATTACAGGGAAATTTGAAACATACAGTGTACTTTATAGGATAACGAGAAGAAAAAAAAAAAATCAACCTCTAGATTTATTATTTGTTTGAGGCAACATGGCAGGCAGTTTATTTTGAATCATGCCGTGGATAGTTGAGCAGGACTGGAGCGCACGCGCAAACACAAAGACAACATGGAGGCAAGGCAGAGTTTCTTGTCAGGAGAGTCGGTTCGGTGGGCATTGGAAGAAAACTAGAGGTTGGGAGGTGTGGTTGGGGATGGGTGGTAAGCACTGCTCACGTGGGCATGCATGCACAAGCGACCGACATTCCTCATCCATTCCTCTTCGTTCTATACACAAAGCCTCTCATTTGTCTTCTCATATAATTTTAGCGACAAAAATTGGTAGACACTTAATTATTGGTTATGAACATGAGTTAAGCAAGAAACCAGGTAAGGACGTGATTTTGTTGACACTAACTGTCTATGGTTACCCGCAAGGAAGGTAAAATGGCTTTGTACAGTAGGTTTGCCATAGATGCGCATATTTTTTATTGTTTATTTATTATTTTTATTGCCAAAAGTTTTATTTATTTTATTTGTATTACTTATCACCCTTACTTCATTTATTTTGCTCAGTGATAACACTACTAATAACTTGTTGACTTCACCTCATGTTCGCCTTAAACTTCTATTATCTATATTGACCTGGATCTTGTTTTAATTATCTATCTATTTCCCCAAATCTTCTGTATTGAAGATCGATTTATTTTATAGGATGACCTGGGCATTTTTAAGGACTTGTTCCGCTTCCCATCTAGTATACAATTAAAATTTGAGGATCTAACTTTTTTTTAAATTTTTTATAATTTCACCATTCAACTATAAGTATCTTCTAAATAGAATCAGTCAAATTAGGGGAGACACTCCCTTGACTACTAACAGATCAAGTAATACTCTAAGAGCTCCTGAAGATCAAAATATTGAAGAATCTCTTAACCAAACGTTTGAGCGGAAAAAATATATAGGGAAGATATCTTAATATTTATAAATATGTTATTTTTTCTTATTAATTAGTATTAAAAAATTACAATAATGCCTCTAGGACGTCNCAAAATCAGTTTTATGGCATTTATATCCGGGAACAATTTAACGTTTTAAGGTAGGTATTTACGAATTTAACTAAGAAGGTTGAGCTCTTCCTCTACTCATCTCTTCTGAACATTCCAGGGTTATACTTAAGGGATAAGACTTGAAATGCTACTTGAGAAAATTGTGTAATGTAATAATAATAATGTAAATAAATACATGTATATGTATGAGATTCCGATTCATGAATATATATATACATATACATATATATGCGTGTGTGTAGAAAAATGTATATTTAACAGTAAAGTATATTTTTAAACAACAGTTTTTATTTTGAATATGAAATAAAACCAAAAAATGGATCATAAATTTACAAAAATAAAATTGCTGAAAACCAAATCGTTTTAAATATTATTTCCATTTTTATATTAATTTGAAACTTATTTTAATTTTCAACACGAAGAATAAAAATAATAACTTTGTACCCTTCAAAATTTGAAGTTTTAAATTTCTTAAAATATGTGGAATAATAGAAAAACGTACCAAGCCATATTTCGTAATTGCTTAATCTAGTGACCGTTAAATATAATATTAAGTCTTGATCTTAGTAAAATAAGTAAGCTTATTCCTAAGATTTAAGGGTTAAAATTTCCAAATAGACATTTTTCAGTCTATCTATAAATTTATAGTTAGTTCAATAATTAGAAATGTAGATTAGTTAAAACATATATAAACCACTGTAATGAAACAAAAGAATAATATAAAATATTATACACAAAGTTTGAAGATAAATTTTTTTGGGGGGGCAGTAGGAAGAATCTAAAAAAAAAAGCAAAAGAAAAAAGAGGAAAACTAACTATTATATTTAAGAAAATCTAAAAATCTAATAGTTAAAAGTTAAGAGACTAGTTTAGAGACATAGAATATTTGAAGTAGTCATTGAAATATTTATAAATTTATAGAACGAAAATAGTTTGATTTTAGACGTTTTTAGAAGAGGAATGCCAGAGGATATGCCAGTCTTACACAAAACAAACATTTAGGTGAAAATAAAGGTAACACACATAGTTATTTTGACCTTTTTTCTTACAAGTTCCAAATAAATGTAGTTAGTATAGAACAAAAACACAGTCAAAACAACAACCAATAGAACACAGTTTTAGTTAATGTTTATAACAAATCGAAAAAAAAACATAAAAAATAAACAAGACCATAGAAAAAAAAAAAAGATAAAAAGAAACAAAAAAAAAGTTGTTAAACCATGTCTCCGAACCTTCACACTTCATCCCTTGATGTATGACTCCGTAGAGGAGGGAGCCGCAGTGATCACAAAACGTTGGGGAGGAGTAGGTGTGGACTTTGAACTTGTGTTTGGTTCGCGAGGCCTGGGGGTTCAAAGTGCACACACTGTTTACTTGAATGGCCACCAGAGGCGCTCACCTGCTGCAATCCTCAGTCATTTTCCACATTGTTTGGACCATTCCCCTAACTTACACAAGTTAATAGAGTAATATCAATCAATCGTTTGGTTTTAAAGCTCAATTATAGATTCATAGTACGGTGTGAAAAGTGATATTAGTTCCGGGTTTAATTGTTTAATATTACTAGAAGAGCTTTTAGGCCAACTAAATATGAAAAACGAAAGTCATAAATAAATAAATATTAATGAAGTTATTTTTCATATTGATTTATATCTTATAAAATTTTGGTTTATTTTTCATTTATTAAAATTATATGTTTTAAATATTAGTTTTGAACTTAATTTTTAAAGTTGAAATACTCATCTCCTGTGAGCAACCTTAAAACCGAAGCAAATAACAACATATTCAATAAAAAGTAACATAATAAAGACATTAATTCAAAATTTGATGAATTTATACTTTAAAAACAGAAACAAATATGACTATATAAATAAATTCCTTTAGAGCTATTGAGTTTTTGAAATGTTTTTAATCTGAATGAAGAGAAAAACTAAATTAAATCTGGTTCATATCTTATATGTCCTATATGTCATATCAACAATGTCCACAAGTTTTCTCATATACCCATCGTTCGTGGTACTGTTATACTTATATTTCTGTATAATAGAAACATGGGAATAAACATTTAGAAACACTTTTAAATTTGTAAATTGGCGCACTTTTAGGCAGTTGCACAGTACTTTGTTATTATGTATGCACTTGATATTGATTAATGTGTAATATATTGTTATTAACAGTCAATTTAATACATTTATTGTTGTTTTTCATATTATAGATAATTTATCTATAGATCATTATTATAACACTTTCTTATATACATGACACACTATTTAATTTAATATTGAATTTATGTTATATTTGACTTTTTTAACGTTTTAAATTTCTATATATTTAATCGAAAGGAAAAATGAAATTTTAATTTTTTATTCAAATATAACTCACTCGCATTTGATAGACTTAACGACGATAAACTTTTAAATTTGTGTTTATAGTAGAAAGCAGACAGTTATTTAGTTAAGAGTCATATAAGTTTACATAATTTAAATTGCTTAAGAAGGTAATGAGGTTCAATTTTAATATAAAATTTTAAAATACTAATTTTATGTGAGTATTAATTAGAGGAAGAAAATGTACTGAAGATTGCAGTCAGTAGTAAATCTTTTGGATCTCTGCAGTACTTCTGACAGAGCGATAGAAGAAGCCATATTATCTTTATACTTGGTCTGTCATTGACTCAAGTTGATTTTACTGTATTAAGTATAAACGGAATATTTAATCTATAAAATAATAAAACAAAGAGTATCCTTAGAATATAAAGCTTGATTACATTATTTTCCCCATTTTTCTATAGAAAATAAATTAATAATTAAAAGGAAGCATATTATTAGAAAATAATATGCGGAATATAATATACGGATATTTTTATATCCGTTTTATTATTTCGTAATAATAAAACGGATATAAAAATAAGAATTTTTACTGTCAAAAATTTGATTTATTTTCTATGGGTAAATAATACCTACAAAAAATGATCAAAATAAAAATTTAAAATTCAAGGAATTCCTTAATAAAATGAAGCAAAAACACTCCATGATAAGAGATTAAAAATAAACAGTATCAAAATGTATAACAAGAGATTCTTTAATTGAAAAGTTAGTTTTTTTAATACAACTATGCTTTTATTGTGAAATAAAGAAGTTAATTTATATATATAAGATTTCGTATAATGAGATTTCGTTGGGAAAAAATAAATCATCACAATCAATTAGTCAAAAAAGAAAATAAGAAAAAGTTTTAGTTATCAAAAATGTTTAAGTGAAGTGTACTTTTTAAAATTTGCATTTCAACGACGGAAATAATCTCATAGCTCAGAAGAGGTAACTTCTTAAAGGTAAAATTTATAATTGTATGTTCACGTAGGCTTCAACGGTCGTCAGATGTATTTACCGCTTCTTTTTCCGGGTTGGACCGTGTCAAGTTGTTGATAGTTGCCGAGCTTTCGCACATCATGTGATGGCTTCTTCAGGGCTGAATAGAGAATTCAGCTATTCATTCTCTATTCAGCCCTGAAGAAGCCATCACATGATGTGCGAAAGCTCGGCAACTATCAACAACTTGACACGGTCCAACCCGGAAAAAGAAACGGTAAATACATTTATAATTGTACTTTACATTTATTTTTGAAACTTTTCTCTCATTAAAAGTAGAAAAAAATGCATTAGTTTTTTACGATACACTGGAAATTTTAATACGCTGGGCCTAGTCGAGATTAGTAGGAGACGAAGATTTTTATATGAAGGAAATGTAATGAGAGTTCATTTTATTTTTACCAACCTCCTCCTAAAGATAAGTTTGTAAGCCTGAACTTCACTAATGTATCCGAAAAGTAAAGAATTTTAGTATTTTTTTAGGGCAAAAAAACTCTTCAAAACGCTTTTCTATTGTCTCTTTGAAAAATTTCTTTAAGAATTGGCCCATTGGTTAAAAAAAAAAAAAAAAAAAAAAAAAATGTTTTTTCCCTTGAACGGTTATTGTATTCTTTATGAAACGCACGCACACGCAGATATTCATATATTAATATATGGCTTTTTCCAATCGCCTAGTCAAAGTGAGTTGAGGTCCACAAGAATAACCTTTAAAGACACAAAACTAAAAAAAAAGAAAATAAATATATTAAAGCACATTTGAATGGAACAGACAGATATGAGACAGAACAAAATATGTACACCATTCCAAGGTCAGGTAAATGCTTTTGCAGTGACAAGTGTAAATTTTCTACAGGTGTGGGTACTATACCTAAAAGCAGTTGTTGAATTCTCACCCGATCACACAAAACTATGTGTTAATTTAAATAAAATAAGAAATTTATTAATGAGACTAAAAAAAAAATTCACCATAAACTTGTGAGAAACCATTACTACCTGATTCCAGGGCAGTTTACAATTTTTTAAAATTTCAATAAAAAGAAAAGATTATAGAAAGATGTAAGTTTGTGAATTTTCAATAAACTTCTCATTTTTATTTAAAATATTCTATTGTACAAATATAGATTCGCAGTCATTCTTGTATATTTAGAATGGATAAAATCAGAAATATTACAAATGACCCCTTGTCACTGCATATTTTGTTAATAGGATTTTTTTTTTTATTTGGAAAACTAGATACGTAATTAAAAATAATTAATATTTTTGGTGTTTAATATATTTCAGGGTTGTTAGAAGGGTAAAATGATACATAATTAGCCATAAAAATTTGATAGTGTGGACCAAAACAATAAATTTTTTTTAACTATGAAAGGGAACGAAGGTCAAGAGAGAGCATGAAAGACAAAAATGTTTCTATTGAAATAAAGAATTAGAAATTTTTCAAATTTGGCTTTAAATAATTTCTACTTTGGTAAAATACGATTTAGCCTCAGCACTAGTTTAACGACAAGAGAAAAAAATATCATTGTCCTGTAATCCTTTTTTTTTTTGTAATTTCTAAACAACAATAAATATTTAAAGAGTACTGTTCTTCAGTACAAAACTGAAAAACATTAAAAGTTGTTTATTATTTTTACAGATGTATGTGTTAATAAGAATTTAAAATGAATATTTTTCATCGTAAAATAATTAATTAACATTGAAAATTTTAATCTAATAAAAAATTGTATATACATTTCTTCAAAATAATTTCTTAAGAGCAAGTTGTAGACCAACAAATTGTCAATTTAGACAATTGTATTCAGCCTCTCACGCTCTCTCTCTCTCTTTTTATTTCCAAATGCCTATTGTAAAATGTACATTAAAATAAATTTGTATGGTATTTCAACATATTAATAGAATACATTTCTTAATGATGGAAAAACGTTTAATGAAATGCAATGGTGATGCACTTTCTTAAACAATTTATTTTGTGTTATATTAAAAACAATAAGGTTCGGACCTCAATCTTAATTTAAAAAGTATTTATTTTGTAGAGTTGATAATATAATTGTAAATCAAAGTAGAAAATTAAAAAAATAAATAAAATGAACTCCACCATATTGGGCAAATGAAATCTTGGTTTTAGCATACTTGTCAAAGTGTCAAAACCTATGGAAGAGATAGAGTCAAACCAATCACCTGCTCTCCTCAAATCTATCGAAGAAGTTGCAGAGGCAAGGAAGAAGAGAAATTCCATCAGACTTTGAGCCATCAATTTGAGAAACGACTCACGCAGCTGTCCTCTAAACCAAGCGAAGTTCCCGCCCTCCAAGTCTTTTGTACATATGTAAATTATATTTAATTTATACATAGTGAATGTTAATAAAAATAACCTAGATGGGAAAAATGAGCTCACAAATACTTGTAATTTTTATTGAAATATGAAAAATAGGACAGAAAGTTAGAGAATTACATTTTACATCTACTGTATTTTATATTATTTTGTTAAACAATTGTATTTTTTTTTTACTTGAACCAAAATTAAATTAGTACATTCCGAATAAATCACTTATAATAAATAAATGCTTTAAGTAGATTAAAAAACGTTCATCATTAAGGAGCTGCTTTACCTAAGAAGATTCTCATGCTGCAATAAAGATGAATAAAAAATAAGAGTGAATAGAAAAATTTAATTTATAGAGATCAGCAGATCTCTGATTTTAGTAAAAACTGTAAATTTTTGCAGTAAAAGCGATATTTCATTTTAGTTCACATAAAAAATGATGTAAGGCCTTTTTCTCAAAATCGATCACTTTAAAATCAATGATTTATGTCGATGTGTTGAATTTATTTAAATTATATTTCAATGCCATTGAAACCAGAGCACCTTAAATGTAAGACAGACAGAGGTAAAACTATAAAAAAAATTAAGTCTTTCATGGGCGCATTTTTTTTTCTTTTTGCAGAGAATGATGCATAGTGTTTTATTGTCAAACTCAATATATCAACTAACAGCATAAGCAGATCCTTTGAACATTTGATTAACAATCGCTGTGTCTTAAAATAGTTGAAAAAATGAGCTATAATAAAAAGGACATTAGTTAAAAGCGGGAGTTTCAAAAAGTGAAAAAGTTAAAAAAAAAAAAAAAAAGGGAAAATGATAAAGAGATAAAAGGATAACAGAAGTTAAAAACTGAGGTTGATTGGTTGTGACTTGGAGAAAGTCGAAGAGAATAGAGGGGGAAGGTCTTCGTCATCCAGGTTCTCATTGGTTCATTTATTTTAGAATACTTTTAATAATTCTTGAAAAGTCTTTCCTCTCTATTGAAGCCATGGAGGGACAATGGAACAAATTTAACTTTCCATCAATGGTAGGAAAAAGTGTAATGCTATCCATCTGTGAGGCTTAATTCGTCAGATGAGGTCAATTTGAAGCACAAATGGTTATATTGATATTTTGGAATGTTTACTGCAAGCATAATAATAGCAATATTCTATTGTGTAAAAGCATTTAAAATAGGCTTAGCATTTTTGTAGATTTTTTTTTTCAGTAGTCTAACTAAAAGAAGATCACCTCTTCTCAGAATTCTAATAGAGATGCAGTTATCCTCATAAATAGAGATATAGAAAATAACCTCATAGATAACCAGTGACAGGCGATAGAAGAATATTGAAGTCTAAACGAATCTGACAAAGTATCGAATTAAAGAATGAGAAGCTAAATAATAAATTTAGGGGAGAGAGGAGAGACATAAATCCTCGTAAGTGGAGATGCAAGTCTAAAGATACGTAGCAAATAAAGAAAAGGAGATGGCCATTGTCTTGAAGGTAAGTCTTAAGATACAGTACGTAGCAGATATCTTATTTCTCCTTCTTCTTCCAGCAGTAGACTCTTAAGATGATGCAGCAGTCAGCTGACGCTGGACGCCATAGTCTTCGCCTTTCCAAAATACAGACTTAAAGCCATAATCTTCCATTAGGAGCTGAAGCTCAGCTACTCTCAAAAGGGAATCAGAAATCAATTAATATATTTTATTTATAAATATTTATTAGGTTGTGGTTTATTATCCTACGTAAATTTTAAACAATTATGAGAGGGAATAGAATAAAAAAATCTATCTGCCCCAGCCAGGACTCGAACCTGGATCTTCTGCTTGCCGGGCCGGTATGCTATATGCATATGCATACCGGCCCGGCAAGCAGGAGATCCAGGTTAAGTCCTGGCTGTGACAGATAGATTTTTTTATTCTAATCCCTCTCATTAATTGTTTATAAATTAATATCTTGGGAAAACATGTCAACAAAAAACTAAACATTTTGGTATTTAAAAATAAAATCCTCAAATTTCGTCTAAAGTACATCCTATATGAACACACGCATGAACTTGATCTGCTGAATGTAGTCAAATAATCTCAGCCCTCAATGGCTAATATGGCAGACAAAATAAATCCCCAAAATACAAAAAGATGTATTTTTCATTGAGATTAATATTTACAATTTTGAACAGAAAATAATCACCTACTAGTCATAATCATCTACTACTGGTCAAAGCATTTCATAAGTAAAGATAGTTAAAATAAATACTAGAAACAGATATGTAAAGGAAATGTTACTTACTTCTAAATAAGAGTGCAATATGGATTATTTTAGCATAGTTTCCGCAAGAAAATTTAGCTACTTTTGAATAATTTCAACACGTATATATAGTGTTTATACACTCTAGCTTATATTTTCATTACTATTTGATTTGAAAATAAATAACTGAAGTAAAAATGTAATTCTCTAAAAGCTTGTCCTACAAAATTTGTGAAAATTTTTGGGCCCCTCTCCTTTCCTTAGTCAAGTTCTGAAATTTTCACTCTCATTCCCATTTTTTGGGGGGGAAATCAAATTAATGGTATAACTGTATTTATTTATTAATAATTGTTGTACTTCAGTAATCTTTTTAATTTAAAAAGCTGCTCAGAGGAAACACATTTGCCATTTCATTAAAGTTTAGATTTAAAGTAACTACTCAAAGACAAGTTCACAGATTAGAACTGCATATCAAGTGACGATAGTTCAAGTCTAGTAAGAATTTAAAAATGTTTACTCAGCTTTCTATTTTTGTACATGTGGAAGAATACATACATACCTATATATATGTATGTATCTATTCTTCGAAATGTAAGAAAATGATTTTCAATAATTACTATAATATGAAAAAATAAATAATGGTGGAATAAATGGAGCAGGTGTGGTTTGATTCGTTCTCCTCGAGGGCAGAAAAGTCGTTCTTTGAAGTAAGATATGAGGTATGATTGTACACAATCAGAATTAATGCTGGTATTTGCCCGGAGATATACAAAGTGACAGGAGAGAGATTACTTACGTCAGAGTCGGGCCCCTTGTCTGCGCCGGGGCAGGTGAACGAGACGAACTCGTGGCATCGCTTGTGCACCACGAAACTGCACACTGGAAAAGATGTAATACACAAATGTTATAGATTTAAGTAGGGTTAATCCTAAAAGAATTATATACATAATTATTTATTAAAATAGAATAAGTGTCACAACTGCGTATCATATGACACATTCATGGGCATTTATGCCGAAATTCAAACAGAAAATATTTCTCTGGGCATAACTTAGTATTTTGAATAAGACTTACTTTTTATTTTATTTTTATGCATCCATAAAGCGTAAAACGTTCAGTAATTTGTTAATTGTGTATTTAAAATGGATCCTTTCTCTCAGATGTTATTTCATTGTGAAAATGCATGTTTAAACATATTCCTTTGAATAAATTGAAGCATCAATAAACACTTGAAAGAAACAAAACCAAAAACAAGTATTTGACAAAATAAAATTCTTAAAACAAATATGTAAGTGTATCAACCTCAAATAATAAATTATCATTTGGTTTATAACGTATGAAATGTCTCGGCTTCACTAAATATTTTGAGGAAAAGTAGAACATGTTTCTATTCTTTACGCCCCTCATTCGAGCAAACGGGTCAGAAGTGGTTATAAATTTTTATTTACTTCTGTAGTTATTTCGCAAGTAGAAATAAGAAGAAATTACTAGAAATCACTCAAAATCATTCCTATCACTGAGTACCAATATTCACTAAGTACCATTATTCTTTGAAAATTTAACAATTTAAGTTGTTAACTATTTTAAGTTTTAGATACCAAATAGGGTATTTTGAAAGTTCTATTGCAAACTATTAAATAGATAATTGTTGAAAACAGTAGAGAGAAAGGAGTTCTGAGAAAAACAATATAATGAATAAATGGAGAGTTTTTTTTAACCGTATATATTATTATTAGATGATTTTAGTTGGGGTTCGATCAAGGTAGATCCAAAAATACAAATTTAAAAAAAAGTGTATTTTTTAATTTGTATTTTTTTGGATCTACCTAAACCGAACCCGGTTGCTTTTGTTGCCGAAATAAATTAAAAATTTGTTACAAAGATTTTTTTGTTTTATCACAGTATAAATTTGTTAAATACATTTTTCAGGTTATCTGTAAAGTAATTATGTCCTGTCAACCCTTATCATTTTCCAATGCATGATTGTTTCAAAAGAAATTTCAAACATAATTTAAAATGCAAAGTCATACTGAAACTTATCTATAAATACATTATTTCTCACATCACTAATAAATGCTTACAAAAGAACATGAAAAACCAGAAATTTTACTGATTAAAGCGTGTCAATATACTATGTTCGCAAAAATAATTAGCAATTTAATTATTGCAGGTTAATTAATTTTTTTAGCAGAAAAGAAGGCTTTAGAGTAGAATCTCGGATGTTTTTGAAAAATACAAAGCATGTCAGCGCTCTACGTGGTGTGGCATGAAACCACATGTCTTGCGGGTTAGCATCCTTCCGACCTTCATGGCTCTGAATTCAAATTTATATTTAATTCTTTCTGCTTTGACATTTAATTTTCAGTAAATTAACAAATTAATTATTTATTAAACTTATTAACTATAATAAGTTTAAAAACCGATCGTGAGTATCATGTTTAAAAATTTTTTTTTTACCCTTTTAGAAATTAAAATAATATTGGGAAAGAAAATGTAGAATATAAAGAGTAAATATGCAGAGTAAAAAAGAAAATTAAAATATTCAATGTAAAGGAATAACAAACGGCTAAATAGGAATGTAATTTACATTTTATTATTATAAAATTACTACATGTACTACTAAATGAAGTAATTATGAAAAAATGACAACTAATAAAATTCATAACACTTTTCATCTAGCACAATATATTATTTATCATTTAACACTTTTAATTGACAATATTTATCCATATAGGATCGTTGGGATCTGAGGAAATTCGCGTGCCGATAAATCAATAATGTTCATGTATTGAGCTGGCACTTGACAACTGCACTAACGGCATAAACATAATTTCTACACAACTTCCAAGCTGACGTAGGCGAACGACAAGAGAGAAATCGGATGTGGTCGAGCAAGGCCAAACTGACCTCAGACTATAATTGTCTGATTTATTCGATATCTCTTTGTTTTATTGGATGCAGTCCGAATTAAATCTAAAAATATATATAATCTCTGAGATTGTGCAATCAAAAATATTTGGAAGAGAATCAAGTTTCAATTAATATTACAAAGATTTAGAGATTCTCGAAATAATATTCAGATTCTTCTGCAACTCTCATATTTTCCTTAGGGAAAACAAGCTATTTTATAATATTATAACAGCATGTTCGAAACATATCAACTAATGTTTACTAATCCTACATTGGAGATCTCAGATAAAGCCCTTAAAAAATACAGATATATACGTATATACAGTTTCAAGATCAGACCAAAATTAAAAATCTTGATATTAGATGTTTTTCTGTATTATATTTGTATTTTTTTTGGATCTACCTTGACCGAACCCCAACAAATAAACATCTCATAATAATTTCTACGGTAAAAAAAAACAAAAAAAACTCTACATTTAAAAATCTTAATATCACTTAACTAACAAATTAGATGTAAAATTTCATAGTGTTGTTATTCTATATGAAATGCATATTGACAATGTAATTTAGAATGTTTTTCAAAATATAGGAGAAAAATTTTAAAATATTTTAATTAGTAATCTGTAAAAAAAGTTTACTTTTGTTTGAAATTGAATATAGAGGAGAAGGATAAGATTGTGGCCAAAAATTATAATCGCAATATCCTCGTTGTTATTTGAGTTATGAAAATTTTTATAAAATATAATAGGTGTAAAATATAATATTCTAACAATTAATGAGAGGGAATAGAATAATAAATTTATCTGTCCTAGCCAGGACTCGAACCTGGGTTTCCTGCTGCTGCCTGGGACAGATAGATTTTTAATAATATTCCCTGTCATAAATTGTTTAAAATTTACGTGGGATAATGAACCACAACTAAATTAATATTTATAATATTCTAACATTTATTTTCAATAACTATAAAGAAAAAAACGTATTAAGAAAAAAATTTACGAATGTAGCTACGATTAGTAAACTCTTTTTCAACTCTATCTTTCCGACCAGTTTTGAGCGAATTTTTAAACATACTTTTTACTCTTATTGTTTTCTTTCTCATTTATTGTTATTTATATCCACCATTGTCTGCTCCTACAAGACATTTTTTTTTGTTATCCTTGAACAATGATTATGTGAGATGTCCTTCGCATTCTTCAGAATTCCTTCAAAAGGAGACGGTTCACGTTCCAGAAATTTAAGAATTCCAGTTCTTCTGGAAGGAGTTTATTTCTCATAGAATTGAGGACTTGAGTTACTTGATGTGTATTCCTATCGTCTTCTCAAGCTTCCCTAATATCGGCCCCTCAGTAGAATGAACTCTGGAAGGTCGGCTAAGACCTTTTGTGCGCCAAGGTATTAAGTGGGAGCAATCCAACTGTTGGCTGGAGGAGATATGCGGATTCCAGAGAGAAGGGAGAGAAGGAAGTCGCCTACTGATAATAATTCATTTCAAAATAAGCTATGGGATTGAACAAATAATAACGTAGAATAAACTTTACTATTTTCTCTTTTTCAACCCAAGTCCAGAATGCTCAATGGAAATCTATGTACTGGCTAGAGACAAGGAATGTTAGCAGATTCGAAGAGGCATACTGACATATGACGTCCTTTAATGTTGGGGAATCATGTACTCTACGTGGAATAGTTATTCAGCGACTTGAAATATAGATTGCGGTGAACTTACTGGCCCCGCGCCTATATCTGTCTAATCATGATCCTATAGAAGTCATTAAATTATCAATTAGTCATTCTAAAAGCATGATCATTGGTGATATATCTTTGTCAGTAAATGATTTCTGCTTGTTATTTAATTCTGCATTATAATTATTGCTGAGAAAAGGTTTATTTACCATAATCGGTTTAAAATGTAACTTTCTTAAATTTAAGTTATTTATTTTTATGTCTTTAATGTTTTATTACAGTAAGACAGTCTCGCCTTTTACTTACACTGCTCTCTCCGGTTTTCAAGATCATATCATTGATTTTATTGATATTTATTGAAACTGCTTAAGTGAGAAATCTGCTAGGATTACGCAGCTCTTTTGTAAAGGACATTTTTCATTTGCAGTTCATTTAAAACTTAAGTAAATCGGTACTATTTACGTATAGATGGCTAATTATAAATTAAATTTATTTATTTTTCTGTAGAAGTTAGTAAAAAATTATTCTCAGGGCACTAGGTAGAATTTTTTGGCCAATTCTTTCCAGTGAGGTTTTAGTGCCAAGGATCGAGTCATAAACGGATACTATTGCCTAGGCAGAAATATTGGCCCTAATAAAAACTTTTTTTTTTTTTTATAATACAGATCTCCACATAATGAAATGTAATGTATATTTTATAATGATTCGCGCTACCATACAGCTTTGTCTAGCAATGACTGTGAAGTGTTTGGCATTTGACGTAAGTTAGCCATGATAAATAAAGAAACGGAATTCTGAAGATTGCGAAGGACATCTCACAAAGTCATTGTACAAGGATTTAAAAAAAATCTTACAGGAGCAGACAATGGTGGAAATAAATAACAATAAATGAGAAAGAAAACAATAAGAGTAAAAAGTATGTTCACAAATGTTCCTTCAAAACTGGTCGGAAAGATATAGTTCAAAAAGAGTTTACTCATCTTAGCTACATCCGTAAATTTTTTCCTTATTACGTTTTTTCTCGAAAATATGTTATGGAAAATAAACGTTAGAATATTACATTTTACACCTATTATATTCTACAAACGTTTTCGTAACTCAAATAACAACGAGGATATTACGATTATAATTTTTGCCACCTTCTTACCCTTCTCCTTTATATTCAATTTTTACAGATTTCTAACTAAAATATTTTAAAATTTTCCTACTACATTTTGAAAAACATTCGAAATTACATTGACTATATTCGTTTCATATAGAATAACAATACTATAAAAATTTACACCTATTTTGTTTTGACCGTTGATATTATAATTAGATGTTTATTTGTTGGGGTTCAGTCATGGTAGATCAAAAAAAAAAAAAAATACAAATTTAAAAAAAAATGTGGTTGTTTAAAATTATCTGCCCTTATTGAAAAAATACACATTTTTTTAAAATTTGTGTTTTTTTTGGATCTACCTTGACCGACCCCCCAAAAAACATGTAATATCAATAAACGTTAGAATATTATATTTTACAGCTATTATATTCTATAAACATTTTCGTAACTCAAATAACAACGAGGATATTACGATTTTAATTTTTGGCCACCATACCCCTCTTCTTTTTATTCAATTTCAAAAAAGAAAAAAAAAAAAAACTATTTAACTCTAAGATGATTTTAGTTGGGGTTCGGTCGAGGTAGATCCAAAAAAACACAAATAAAAAAATGTATTTTTTTAATGAAGGATTATCTGCCAACGTTTTGGCTTACATTGTAAGCCATCTTCAGGGCTGTAGAAATACAATGTCATGAGAATACAGTAATATTTGAAATTAGTAAAATAGAGAATTATAATATAATGTGATATCAAGAGTATGAAAGTAGAAAACTGTGTAAGACAATTAAAAGTTTATGAAAACAATATTGAAAAA
>KZ806943.1:1432346-1442821 GCA_000696205.2 Oncopeltus fasciatus
AGCCCTGAAGATGGCTTACAATGTAAGCCGAAACGTTGGCAGATAATCCTTCATTAAAAAAATACATTTTTTTATTTGTGTTTTTTTGGATCTACCTCGACCGAACCCCAACTAAAATCATCTTAGAATAATATCTACGGTCAACAAACTCTCTTTTTGAACAAACTATTTAACAGATTTCCAATTCTAATATTCCTCCTATATTTAGAAAAACATTCGAAATTACATTGTTAATATGTGTTTCATATCATTTATTTTATTTTTATGAGTTTTTTAAATATTAGAAAAAGCTTCTAATTTTGTTTTAAAAAAAATTAAATTTATAACTCAACAACTTTTTTTATCGGGCAATGTAGATTAAAAGTTTCCAAAAAAAAAAAAAAAAATATTACCTTTACCTACTTTAACTATTTTATTACCTTACTGACTAAATAATAATAATATATTGATTTTTATGCATTCCATTAAATTCATCATGGATAATGCTGAAATACTGGATTTTACAGTATTATCTGATTTTCTGCTTTACCTGTTAAAATCTGTATTGTAGGAATAAATTGATCACTAATACAATTTTTGTAAAGAAGTACTTTTCTCTAATTGCCCTCGTTACAGTCATTTATCATATCTTCAATTTTTATTATTTAAAACTCAGGGATAAAATTAAATTGAAATTCAGCTAAAGAATCCTTTTTAAATATTCATCCGTGAAGCCCCTTCACGTTATTGGCTGCGAGCTCGGCACTACTACATATTAAAGGCTGTTGCATGAGAGATTTCTATCTAAATCGTTATAGCACTCTTCATTAGAATACAGTTATAAAATGTACATCAAAAGAATACGTCGTCAATTAATATACTAGGTGTATTACATATAATAATAATAAGTTATAAGCCAGAAGTAAATGAAGAAGGTTTATATATATATATATGGATAAAAGAGAGATATAAATAGAAATTAAATAAATATATGTTAACGTTATTTATGATCGAACATATCACAATAATAAACTGGAAACTTCTAAAGCAAGCCATATTAATATAAGGTATTTATATCTGACTATGCATTAAATCAATTTTTATTTACGATCGATAAATATGAAGGAGAGATACATAAATTACTAAATAGAATACATAGCACACTTTCCAGCTTCCACTTGGTAGAAATCATAGTAA
This sequence comes from Oncopeltus fasciatus, assembly GCA_000696205.2. Lineage (NCBI taxonomy): Eukaryota > Metazoa > Arthropoda > Insecta > Hemiptera > Lygaeidae > Oncopeltus > Oncopeltus fasciatus. The sequence continues at coordinate 1,433,523 of KZ806943.1, forward strand.
TCCAATCATTTACCGACTTTAAAGAAGCGATTGGATAATTGAGCAATACCACTGTGTCAGAATGATCAGAACTTTAAAATTGAAATTTTATAAATATTATTTTTTTGTGGTATTTAATCCCACGTAAATTTTAACAATTTTTAGTGCTAGGGAACAGAATAAAACATCTAACTGTCCAGCCAGGACTCGAACCTGGATCTCCAGCTATCCGGGCCGGTGCTTTTACCAATTATGCTACCAGGATAAGTCTGATAAGTTATTAAATTCCCCGCACTAGTGTCGAGAGTCAAACCTCCAAGGCCGACGAATATATCGTCTTAAGCTCGAAGGAGCTGACTTTGTCAAGCGGTTTAAATGACTCGGGTTATTTACTTTTAAATTTTAATTTTATAAATATTATTTTTTGTGGTATTTAATCCCACGTAAATTTTAAAATGTCTAGTGCAAGGGAACAGAATAAAAAATCTAACTGTCCCATATAGGACTCGAACCTGGATCTCCTGCCATCCGGGCCGGTGCATTTACCAATTTATGCTACTAGGACAAGTCTGATAAGTTATTAAATTCCCCGCACTAGTGACGAGAGTCTAATCTCCGAGGCCGAATAATATATCGTCTTATGCTTGGAGGAGCTGATATTGTCAAGATGTTTAAATGACTCGGGTTATTTACTTTTAAATTTTAATTTTATAAACATTTTTTCTTGTATTTAATCCCACGTAAATATTAACAATATCTAATGCAAGAGAACAGAATAAAAAATCTAACGGTCCCAGCCAGGACACACTAGTGCGGGGAATTTAATAACTTATCAGGCTTGTCCTGGTAGCGTAAATGGAAACGCAGCGGCCCGGAAAGCAGGAGGTCCTGGCTGGAACAGTTAGATTTTTTATTCTGTTCCCTTGAACTAAAAATTATTTTAAAATTTAAAAATTTCACAGGAAGGTTTAGGTCATATCTCAACCTTTAACTGTTAATGCAGTTATATCAACGAGTAGCTCTTATATCTGTAATTTCAAGGAATAGCTGATAGAAGTTTTACAGATTTTATATGATGGACTGGCTTACAGAGTTGGTACATGGCTATCATATCAACGGAATGCAGTTGACATGACAGCTGTGTACCAGCGAAGTGCTGTTGATATAACAAGGTTGAACGTTATAGCTGTGATACCTGTTATTATCTGTTGTAGCTGTTACAACACTCCCAAGCAGGTCGGCCTAGAGCTAACCTCACCAGCATTAACACATATCTTCATTGCCTTATTCGCCTTTTGTACGACGGGCATTTTATGATTTAGATAGAGCCGTGGAATATGACGCTAGTGTATGTGTCTGAAGGAGTGGCATGGGTTGCGCGCAGTAAGAACACCTATTACTCTCAATTGGCTTGAGCGGGCACGGAAGTGGCGGGAGACGAGGCCTCATCTCCCGGCCCCTCTCCTCGTCCTAGCTGCCTTCAATAAACTGTTTACTCAAAAGTCATTTTATAGCCCAACTTCCGTGGAACTGAGATTTTTCTCATTACAGATTTTCTAAAGGAATATTCATGTTTCCTTCGTCCTTGCCTAACAAATTCCCAAAATGTTTTAATATTAAGGCCCCCCCCCCCCCGCAAAACTTGCGCAGTTCTCGCATGTTCCATTAGAGTGGAACATAGACATAAATACGAAATAAAGAGATAAATTGTTCTCTGGATAGAGCAGTTATAGTAAGCCACTGAATCTGGCCAATGAAGAAACCCTGTACGGAAATATAGGATTTGTTTTTATTTTGATTTACTTTGACTGACTTACATTGATTGTATATATTTATGAGGGAATCGCTCTTTTTATTAATTTTTATTTCTTAAAAACAGTCCCACAATACACACCCAACTAACACGTACACACATATATATTAAAGACTATCATTTTTCTACAAGAAAAGCAAGGGAGTTGGAATAAAAAATTCTTTCCATTTCAGCCGGGACTCGAACCCGGCTGAGGTGGCAAGATTCGGCTTGGGGGGCTAACCCACTTTTTTTTTTTTTAAATTCTACTCCCTTACATTTCTTGTATAAAATTTAACGTGGGATTAAATACCATAACGAAAATCATTATTTAAAAACTAAATATTTGGGAAAAAACGAGAGTCTGACAATGATAGCTCCTTCGGGTATAAGACGATATAGACTCGGAGTAAAGTTCGGGGAGTAGAAGAGATTATCTAGTTTGCCTCGGTGATGTAGTGGCCAGCATACTAAATACAGCCCGGAAAGCAGGAGACCCGAGTCAATTCCCGGCTGAGGTGGCAAGATTTTTTTAATTCCAACTCCCTAGCATTTATAAAATTTAACGTGGGATTAAATACCACAACGAAAATCATTACTATAATTTTAGTTTCTATTAGGTTGTAGAAAACTTAGGAAAAATAATGTATACAATATATATTTATGATTATACAAAGAATTTATAATTCTAATTATAAATAGATTATAATTATATAATCTAAACAATATTATAATTTTGATATGATCATTGACATTTGCATCTGTATTGTTATTTTTGAACCCTTAAGATGGCTGGTACTGCTGCAGGCCAAAACTCTTCAAACCTTCTTGATTGATTTAGCTCTTTAAGCCTCGGATATTGATTGTCTGTGTGTGTGTGTGTGTGTGTGTGTGTGTGTGTGTGTGTGTGTGTGTGTGTGTGTGCGTGCGTGCGTGTGTGCGCGCGTGTGTGTGTGTGTGTGTGTGTGTGTGTGTGTGTGTGTGTGTGTGTGTGTGTGTGTGTGTGTGTGTGTGTGTGTGTGTGTGTGTGTGTGTGTGTGTGTGTGTGTGTGTGTGTGTGTGTGTGTGTGTGTGTGTGTGTGTGTGTGTGTGTGTGTGTGTGNTGGTGGGGGGGGGGGAGTTTTATTTTGAGTAGCAACAGTTTCGTATAACACAGTAGGTGTATTAACTATTTATTTAAATTTTTTAAGTAATTATTTTGTAATATTTGTACGTAAGAAAAACTCTAATTAATAGAGTTATTTATGAATATAACTACAATGATTGAGTACTTCTCTCATTCACCTTTCCAAGCCAGTATAGACCTCGGATTAGTTGTCTTTCTTTTTACGCTCATTATTCTGTCCGGCTTGCGACATGGAATTAATCATTTACTCCCATTAATGTCAATCACTAATGGGACATGAGAAATCATGTTATTACACAGCTTATAACTATAGACGCATTTTTATTCACCTTCTCACATTCAACATATCCGATCCTTCCTGTCGAAAGTCCTCAGAACCAATGTAAATGCACCCTTCTATGTATCCAACTTTACCCTTCACAATGACCTCCCGTTTCTCCCTATTAAGGGACTTAATGCTCTACCGTTTTTTCCAAATTCCATTCCCACCTCTTACTTACAACATCCTAAACCCATCTTCCAGAACCCATCCAGATAATCCTTCATGGCGACTCGATCGGAGATGGTCCCTTAATCTTCTACAAGTGAACTAAGCTAATTATTATTTATCTTCAAAGTTGTTTTTTTTTCTTTTGGAGTACAAGTACTGGCCCTTCAGCCCTCCATGTTATTATCACGGTTAATCTACAACCATTGTGAGCAATTTGTAGGATGTAATAAATAAATTTAAATAAAATAAAAAGTTTACACAGCACCTGCTAGAAGAACTTATTGGAATCTGTACAAGCCGAGGGAATGATTCTCATGGATGGCGGAGTGGGTTCAGCAATGCGATCCCTTCTTTAACGGTGGCTAGAGAAGACGGGGCACGTACAAGGCACGCACTGAGAATGAGTGATGTTTTCTTGAAGAAATCAAATTAGTTCGGACCACATTGACGAGATCCGCTAGCCGGGAAAACGGCAGTTTCTAAGGCGAGTCATGTACATTTTCTAAACCAATGCGATTCCTCACAGTAAAAATCCATACATACCTTCAGTCTCCGGATGAAGAAAGGAACTGGTCTGGAAGACCAAAAGGAATCGTTCCTTAGGGAAAGTGGACCAAACGGAATGTAACTACCTACGCGTCGGACTGCTTCCCATCGCAGAAAGATGTTCTTTATCAATATAAACTTTCAAGAGCTCTTATAAACAAAGTTTTCACACAAATTAAAACTTTTTTTAAATGTAAAGAAAAAGGCACTCAACATTAGCATTTACAATGGAAGACTAAAAAAAAAAAATAAATGCCTCATGGCATCTACTTAGGTACATCTTTCCCTTCTTTAATTTTAACAGTCCCATTGATTCCACGACCTGAATTTCGTAAAATTTCAACTGATCTTCACTGACCAAACATAAAAAAGAAAGATAAATAATATATCATTTTGAATCAAATATATTTTTAGCTTCTTCAAAGTAGGATCAGTGAAGATGTTTAAAATATTGTAAAAGTCAGGCCAATTACCAAGGCGAATGACTGTATGTTCTACAGTGAAATATAAAGAGACCGAATTTGTTATTTAAGTTTCTTTTTGCACAACTTTGGATGAGTTCGTTCATGAATGAAATCATTCTAGTGGGAGAGGGGGTTTAGAGGAAAAATTTAAAAATCAATATTCAACAACTCCGTTTCAATTAAATATAAAAAATTATAAAAAAAAAAGTAATCCATAATTTTTGTTATACAAATACATACATTAGGAATGGTACACTTTTACGACTGGTAGGGGCCCCCTTATTGTTCAAAAATTTTAACACACAAGCCAGGTAAACAAGCCAGCCCAGAAAGAAGGAGATCCGAGTTCGAGTCCCGGCTGAGGTAGTAAGATTTTTTTATTCTATTACCTTGCATTTATTGTGTAAACAATAAATAACTTAAAAAAATATGGTGTATTGAAAATATTAAAATAAGATTAAAAATGGAAAAAAAAATGAAGTAAATGAATATTACGCATCTCTGCCAAAGAATATAGAAATTAGATGAGGAAAAATAATAGGAAGGTGAAGAGGAGGAATTATTTCATATAAATTACAAAAATACAAACAGGGAAGTCCAAAAATTGAGACAGTGGCAAGCTTAGGAGGAAATATAAAAAAATACACAATTATTGTGGTTAAGAACAGATGGCTTCCAATCGGAAAGAAGAACGACTCAGAAAGACGAGAAGAACAGTTCTCGTGGGAACGACGTCTTGGAGAACGAGAGCTAAATAGCAAGTAGGAGTTAATTACGGGAGATATTGGCGGCTTTAGATAAGCTTTTCAATTATCCATTCTTCATTACTTTATCCATATGAATTATTATTTAAATTTTAGTACAAAAAAAAAATGTCCACAACCCAGGACTACGAAATCTAACGAGATTCCCCATTTTTCATTAAACATAGATATAAATAAGAGAAAATTACTAGATTTAATTTACAAGCTGGACTAAACAAAGTTAAATGTATGGCCACTAAAGTTTGGTCTAGACGGGCCGGGAAGGAAGAGCATCACTGTCATCTTCCTTTAATTTATTCTTTAAGAAGAGTTTTTCGTAAAAATGTCATAGAAAATAAATGTTATAAAATTACATTTTAAACTTTAAATTCTTAAAACTTTCTTGAAAGTAAAGTAATAACGGAGTTATTTCGATAATTAATTTTTACTCCTCCTTAAGCACCCTCTTTGTATCATGAATACTTTCAAGGATTTGCATTTGCAAAGTTCGATACCAAATTTAAGAACAGTGTTTAAAAATAAGAAGGGTCATTCAACGCACGAAATTTAATTCGGAATTGTTTTTCTTAAAATGCGTTTTTTGAAAAATAATATAGAGTAAAAATTATTTAAAATTACATCCTATACCTATTTCCTTTTCTATACATACTATCTCAAAATTCTATGCATTTTTCGTAACGCAAATAACGACAAAGATGTTAATTTTATGTTTATCTTTCGTACTTCTGTTTTATACATTTTCCTCTCATTTTATGTGTGTTTGAGTATTTTTATTTTGGCTTTTTAGTCTATTTATTTAAAAACGTCTATTTTTACTCGATAGCGGAATGTGTTTTTTACCATTTATATTATTTATTTATTTCTATTCCATATTCACTAAATAAAAAAAAATCCCATGTCTGGTTCAATGTAAGTTAATATTAATACAAATTATTTTTAACGCACAAATTAATTTATTATAAATATTTTATTTGGTTGTGGTATTTTATCCCACGTAAATTTTAAACAATTAATGAGAGGGAATAGAATATAAAAAACTATCTGTCCCAGCCAGGAATCGAAACTGGATCTCCTGCTAACCGGACCGGCGTGCTTAACCATTACACCACCAGGACGCGTTAGTTGTCTCATTCAATTCCCTCTACACTAGCAAGAGCCTAACCCACGAGAAAGGCGAGAACTTCGTCTTGTACTCGAAGGAGCTGACATTGTCATACATTTTGTCGACTCTCGTCATTTACTTTATTTAATTTTTTCTTTATAAATATTTTATTTGGTTGTGGTATTTTATCCCACGTAAATTATAAACAATTAATAAGAGGGAATAGAATATAAAAAACTATCTGTCCCAGCCAGGAATCGAAACTGGATCTCCTGCTAACCGGACCGGCGTGCTTAACCATTACACCACCAGGACGCGTTAGTTGTCTCATTCAATTCCTGGTGGTGTAATGGTTAAGCACGCCGGCCCGGATAGCAGGAGATCCAGGTTCGATTCCTAGCTGGGACAGATAGTTTTTTATATTCTATTCCCTCTCATTAATTGTTTAATATATTATAGTTTGTGGGCTAAGGTTAAATTAGAAATAAGTAGTATACACTTTAATTTGATAAATTTAATATATAACTATAAGAAAGATCTTTAGATTTGTCTAAAAAGACGGCATGTAACACATTTTAGATATTACTTTAGAGATAGTTGCGAGTGCGTAAATACACTAGCGCTCACATACACACACAAACACACACACACCCACGTAAACCATAGCAATTGATATGATGGTTTTGGCCTTGGAAGACCATTGCCAAGAATTGCTCGCCTCCATCAAAATTAATGTGATGTAAAGCCTGTTTTCCTGCATACATCAATGTCAACAACTGAATTGTTTTAAAACATATATTAGTTGGAACCACTTTACTTCTTATGTGTTTTTAGAATGTCACTAAAAAAATAATACAGTATGATAGTTCTATATTCATTGGTAGTGAAAATAACCTTTTAGATTATTTACTAAACACTATGAAAAAAACACGCTCGCGCGCGTGCGTGCGAGAGAGAAAGAAAGATACACACGCAATTTACTTCATGTTTTAGAGAGGCATATAATTACCTTGACACTGGAATCCTTGCTTTCCAAAACCCCTGTAACAAAAAGAAAATCTTATCAATACAATATAACTATTGCAAATTAAAATAAATATTTATATAAGTCTGTTACATAAGAACTTATTGTATGACCAATGACACGTTAGAAATGACACTTTACATAGAGATCTGAAAGTTCAATATGTAAGCAAAATCATTCCAAACTATGCAAATAGTAACAATTAGAGAATTAACACACAGAATAATCCTGAAATACAAACCATAGTTGATGAAGCCCCTCATGCACAATGACCTCTTAAAACAGTTGAACCTCACGACTTGGTGACTGATAAATAGATAACCGGGAGGCTAGCCAATGGGCTGTTCCCCCAGAACCGTCATATATATGTGAGAGAAAAGCTACTTGTTGGGACAGCTCAGTTGATGCTGAAAGGAAGTGGTTTTTGATGAGTTGGTCTATTGAGATTTCAACCTGCTATATTTATTATAAAAAAAATAAAAATTTGAGCTGCGTAAACTAAGCGAATTTCTCAGCATCGTAGATAATGAATATTGGAAAATGGATTTTACAAGTCAATAAGTTTTATTGGTTGGATTTCGCTCAATGTAGGACTCAGCTCCTCATTTCATTTAAAAATGGCAAAAGCGAAATTTCATTAAGACAAATATCTAATACATTTTTTTTTTCTTTTTTACTACTGCCTCTTCATTAATAATATTTTGATGTACAATGTGCTATAAATAGCAGTCCTGTGCTATGGTGGTGTGAGTGTAATAACTAATACGTCTTAACTAATACGTAATAACACTGGTCTCTCTTCAAAACGAATAAATCTTTCGCCTTTTTTAACTAATACGCCTTGCAGACATAGAAATATATACCCACATCCACGGCCAGTACCACGATGAACTTTATATAAATAATAATAAAAAATACATCAAAATAGAATTTATAACAGCTGTTAGTTGAATATCTTCCTCAAATTGGGATTCCATATCTTGAAGTCTAAATAAAGCCAGATAAAGCTTTCTTGAGAAACTTATTGCCCTCTATAAAGATAGTGATCGAATTGAGACGTAGTATTCAGTTGTTTTTAATTAAGCCAAATAATCATATTCGGAAATATACCCATACTTAAATTTACAAATACCCATAAGATACCAGTCTTTCGTATTAGAAACCTAAGGAATTTTCAGTCGCCACATGTGGTACTCATATGCGTTTGGCCGGACCTCAGGGATGCACATGCCTTAAGTATATCCATACACAGACACATATATTATTTATCTTTGGTTTAGAAGTATCTTTAACTCTCATGCGGTTGGCTTAGAGACCTGCAATAGTCACGTTTATAAATGAATTCGGAAACGTGATAGAGTATTTTTTCCACGAAAAAAGAAATCGATTCTGCTCCCAACCCCTACTAATCTTGGACGGCCTCTGATTTTCTGTAGGGGTTTACTCCCGTAGGTGATATGCCACCAATAGACTAACGGATTTCATCAATCCAGGAGAACTTCGATTTTTTTACATAACTTTTTTTTCTTTTCTTTTTTAATACAGTACTCCATCACGAGGTATTAGTAACATAAACATAGCAAAGAACATTCCAATAAATGTTCACACATTTCTCACCTCCTGTCTGATTGCTGAGGAGTAAGTTCGTGAGTGACCAGTCCACTGCTCTTTTCACCTTCCCAATGGAGGTAAATGGTGACTAACAGTATCTCTTGACAGCCACCTCACCCCCTGACAAGTCTACGAGTGCTTTTGGAGGATTCCACGAGTTGCTTTAGAAGCTTAATTTTTTCCCCCCCCAGTTATGCGTTATATTACGAGACCTTTGCAGGAAACCGTCATGTTTCTTCTTTGAATCAAATAACTAAACTGAGTTTTCTTCTTTTAAAAAAAAAGTCGAATGGAATTTAACAAGCATAGAGAATGTTCTGAAGGGATTATTAAGTATTGGTAAGTAATAAGTATGTGATTAAAAAAACCCTTATATATATATATGCCGGCCCGGATAGCAG
>KZ806944.1:15899-31336 GCA_000696205.2 Oncopeltus fasciatus
GTCTAGGTAAAAATAGAAATGTCTCTATTACATTATTTTGCCAGGCTACAGATTACTATTAAATGAAGCTGACCATCGTTCGAAACAAAATTGTTTACTCTTAAAAGGCTTGGTAGGCCTACTTTGCTTAAGTAGACTAGGATACACATAGGTGTCAGCTCCCGAATTGATGTGTGTTAATTATACAAGGTGGATGGTAAATTAATAAAAATTTATATGTTCTCAAATCAAATTATAAAAAATTGACCCCTTACTGCTCTAATGGATTAAAGATCCAATCATCAAAAGGTTTTATTTCATTTTTTTCATATTTTTCCCTACTGCCTTATATTTGTATGAGAGCATGTTGAGTGTAAGAGAGATGGTGAACCCTGTGGTGCATCCAGGGTCATTATGATTGAGGACAATAACTACGATTCTATTGTGGGAGTTTATATTTTGCTGTTCTGTTTAATTGAGATAAAGATCATTATGATTATGTCATCTCATACTTAAGACTAAGCACCTATACCCTTCAGAATTACGTGGTTTTGGGTTTAATTATCCTTTGAAAATGTTCTTTAGTCCCTTAGCTTTTCTGGATTAGGCTTGTTCACGCATACCTTTGTGTATGAAAATTATGATTGTTTACTACCTTTTACTAAAAGTACTTGAGTTAGTTATAGGAAGGTGATCTTGGTATTATTCAGAAGTTCTGAGGATGTGTTCGTTGCAGACTTTTACTTTAGCACATTAATGTAGAGTAAATATGTAAATATGTGGCTCTAGTAGCTACTGGTGACTGAAATAGATTTAAATGTTTAAAATATATATTAATAAATATATAAACATGTTGGCTTAACTGCCAAGATTAAGAAAGAAAGAAAGAAAGAAACATAACTTCAGTCTCCTTGAATTACAAAGAGGTCACAGCTGACGGTAAAGCTGATTCTGTCCTAATTACAATAATAAAAATAAAAAGTACAAATAAACAATAGACTAATTATATAAAAAAAATTTCAACAGAATTATGACAATATTTACAACTAATTGTACAAGTACAGAAACAGGAGAAAGAAGTATTAAAAATAAAAAACAAAGATATACATGGGAAATAAAAAATAGGTGCACAAAAAGAAAATGAGTTTTATGCAATAATAAACTATACAACTCAAAACTAATGCAATAAACATTATTCATGATAAGAATAAAAAAATAAAATAAACAAGATACAACAGCTCATGATACCGAATTGTAAAGAGAGGAGATGCTGAAATAGCTGGAATTTGAAGGATGCAAGCGAAGGGGCGAAGCAACAAATATTTAGAAATCTAGTTTTTTAAAGGTTTATATGCAGCTGTAAAATAAAAATTTCAAATCCTTTTCAGTGATTGTATACATAAAGTATCATTTTTATTTAATGGATTATTTTATTTTAAATTAAATAAAGATCATTATGATGAATGAATAATATCTTTTATATGTTAAAATGGAGAGTTTTTTGACTGTTGATATTATTATTAGATGTTTTTGTTGGGTTTCCGTCAAGGTAAACTCAAAAAATACAATTTTTAAAAAATGTGTATTTTTTTTAATTATCTGCCATTGTAAGCCATCTTTCAAGGCTGTTGAAATACAATGTAATAAGAATAAAAAAACATAAAAAATTAAATAATTTACATATTTATTACATAGAATTGTCATAAGTAAATGTAATGTGGTATCAAAAGTATGTAGAATATATAGAAAATTTCGGGGGGGGAAAAAACTTGTCACCAGGATCCCATATTCATGACTGAGAGGTAGGGTTTGGAACTTGTAAGAGATTTTTGAGATGGACAACGTGGGTGGTTGCTGCAGACTGTTCGCCCTTTGTACTTACCGCCTCATACCCCCACCCTTCCACCACTCACGTTGTCCATCTCAAAAATCTCTCACAAGTTCCAAACCCTACCTCTCAATTTTCATTTTACCTATAATTAAAAAATATGATTGCTTCTGTGGTTATCAAACATAGCAATAAAGTAATTTAAATTTGCCTTAACAAGAATCTGTTGCACTACCCCAATCATCCTTCGTTATGACTTTATTATTAAAACAATGAAGTTCATTATTATTCATATCGATCATGTGTTTTCATTGTTTCTAGTTACTAACCAATTTAGTCTTACTTCAATTGTGAATAATAAAGCCTATTTTTCAAAGGTTATCATTACAATTTTTTTAAATTATTTATTGTATCCGTCATCAAATTACAAGATGTTAAGTAATAGAATAAAGATTTATAAGTAATGTAGTAATGTTAAGTAATGTAGTAAATAAAGATTTATTTATTTAAAAAAAAAAAAAGTAAGGGCAATAAGTTGGAATGTAATTAGTAAGTGTAATTGTTTATTATAATGAATTAGCTTTAATTTAGTTTTCTCTCAATTATTATTGACCCGTAGCCCATAACAGTAAACTAAAAGGCGTCTCTCGACCTGCCGCTGACTGTAGCTAGCTAGCATGTACTGTAGCATTTGAACACATTTGTACCAGCTCATAATTAGGATTTCTAAGGGGAGGCCTAACTTCATTTTAAAAAACTGACCTAATCTTCAATAGGACTAGGAATCCAAGATAAATTTTCATTTGAAATAGTAATTTTACTAACTACTAGTAATTTAATCTGCAAAAATAGGGAAAAAATTTAATTTAACATTATTACTTTAAAAATTATTAATTGCTATAGAAGCTAAGTAAACTGTTAAAACATAAAAAAATAATGATTTTTCAATTTATAAAAATATTTTTATTATAGAACTCTGACAAAAAGATTATTTATTTTTACTTTTTAAAAAGAAGAACTATTCTGCACTTTTGAAAATTTTGTTTTAATACAATTTAATTTTTGTATTTTAGTGTCGATTATTGGCAAGTTGATGTAGTATTTGACTGGGGTCTATTTTTAGAATTAGATTAAGGTGCAGTCATGTACTTAATGATTCACTAAGGGACCATCTGCAATCTTTACCTAGTGACAGTTATAACTGAAGTCTAATAAATAAGTTCAAGAATTATCACCAGCTTTGGTACTCTTTTTGTCAGTTTTAATCAGATTCTAAAACTAATTAAACTCTGGTTGTTCTAATTGGAAGTACACTAGGCCTTGGTTGCTATTCCCTGAGAAACTCTAATTAAACTCCTTAAGTAACTAGGATTAATCAGCCTTTATAATTTATTAGTACTTCTATGCTCTTTCGAAGAACTTAAGCCCTCTTTTTGTAGGAGGGGACTTCTTCATAGTATGCCTAATAGGCACAGTCTACAGGTTGTGACCTCTATACCCCTTTATTGCTTAGGTGATATTTGATGGGACCAATATATATATATATATATTTGTCTGGCTTTATAGACCTGAGGAATTTATTGCATCCATCCATCCGTATTTTCTTTCTTTCTTCTTGAAGTGATCTGTAAGTGTTAGCNATAATAAAAATAATAAAACCAATTATAAGGGATAAAAACTGTTACACTATGCTCGGTGATAATGATATTTATTTATTAAAGCTGAGCACTTTCAAGACTCAATGTGTCATCCTCAGAGTTTAGGAATCTTTCAGACGTGAGTCTTGTAATGGACTATTTTTTAATAAGTAAGCTGTTGTTACAATCTCCATATGGGCGGAAAAATAGTGGCTAATGATAACAGTTGATCATTAGTTTAAGAATATAATAAAAGATAGATTAGGAAAGAATTTTTATTTTCTCTGCTAATTAATTTTAATAGTTTAGTTTTCTTATAACTTTAGAATAAATAATATAAAAATTAATTTTTGTCATGAAAATTTATTGTTTGTTTAACATTTGATTAGATAAAGAAATAATGGTTGAAGAGAAGTTAAATGTTTGTGTCTGCACTGAGATCCACCTTGGCCAAGAAAATTATCTCAATTGTATTCGAAGTTTTCTCAGCCCCCGTCATACGGTACCTTTCCTTTTCAGTGAAAAAAAAAAATACTTTATTTTAATTTTGGTTTTGTCAACTTATTTCTTAATTTCCTTGTAAATGTGTAGAATATACCAAATTTCATTATCTATTTTCTGCTCTGATAAAAATACTAACTGTGCTTCTTAAATATGTACTGTGTCCAATTGTTTTTTGTTTCAAACAACATACCTCTGTGTGGGTCTTTATTGCGCTTGTTTTATCTTGCATTTGTGTTAAATCCATACCTTTCAATTGAACTTCTATTATGTTCAGCTGTACTACCAATTAGTAGTTTCTATGACAGTTATAATGTTTCCTGCATGACTTTTTCACCAATAGCCAGTGATTATTATAAAAACTACATGATATTTCTCACTCTTTATAAATTTGAATTGGTTTGATCTCTTATATGTAGTTTTAAATTTCAAATTGGGCTGGTATTTTTCTGGATTTTATGAGATAATGCTTCTTTAAAATTGTATTATATAATTGAAGCTAATCCTGAAAAACATATGTTGGAGGCAGCTTTTATCACTTTGAAGTCTATTTCTCTTGCTCTTTTGAATAAATGATTTTGCTTCCCTCAATTATTTCATTTAACACTTGCATGAAATCATTTTTCCTTTATCTTATTGACATGAATAAACTAAGAACTTTTACATTCACTTTTGCTATTTTTATGCATGATAATGTGAAGCAGCTGAACTAGCTTCTCCCATATCTGATTCAATGAAAATAGTCATCGATATCAATGACAAAGACAGTTTTAATTTAGTTTAATTTCAGTGTCAAGTATTCGTCCTAAAAATAATAAATAAACAAAAAAATCTCAAAACCTGGGTTAGACCTAATTCATGAATTCTGCATATTGGACATTAATGTATTGGAACATACATAAACATCAAATATACAAAAATTAGGCTACATCTATAAACATACGCATCCAGTTGTGTGAGATAATGTTTGATCATTAGATTTGTAAGATAATAGCTCCATTAGTTTTTTTTTTTTGTATGTGTGTGTTTTCATTCTCTCCCTTTTCATATCCCATCTGGTCTACATCCAGTCTTATAGGCATTTTTTAGGCTGACTGTAATCGGACTGAGAATGAAAGAATGAACAATGTGTTTTAAGTATGTCATTAACCTTAAAAAAAAAAAAAAAATTAAATTTGTTCATGTGATGTTCTATAAATTATTTACATAATAATAGCAAAGATGATAATTTTGGATATGGTTTCCTCTAAACCTACTTGCCCACCTCATTGGTCTAGAGTAAGGCTTTTCACTCTTTCTGGCTTAAAAGATTAAATTAGCCCATTATATTTATGTTTATCTTCCATGAATTGAAAATCAACTGAGTTTACACAGCTGTTGTTTTCTAAGTTTTGTAATTTTGATCTCAAGTCTGATTTTAACTATTAATTAACTCATTTAATTAGTGAACAAAAAGAAACTCAAGTACCATTTTTTAAATAATTTTTAAAAAAGAGGGAGTTGCTCAAACCTATTTTTTTTTACTCTCTTAGCAGCCACTAAGGATTAAAAAGTAGGGTGTTTCTAAGAATAACCACCTTCTTCTAAATTTCCATGTAACTAAGAATGCTTTCATTCTCAATAAAATACTGCCCAGAGTAATATTCTATCCCAATGCTAGGCTTGAGTTTCTCCCTTGAGCTAAGCCGGCAACCCAATTATATTCTGGAATATCAGTCTCATACTCCCTTATAATTCTTTACTTCATTAAAAATAAGAAAGATGTTAAAAATTCTTGTACATGACCCTCAGAGAAATCATGGTATTATTAACATTAATACCATGACACAACTTTAGAAAAAAAATTCATAGAATTTGTACCTTATATGATATAAGATATATATACATCTGTGTATGTAGGTGGAGATAGGTAGAGAGAAGGAGAGACGAAGAGAGGTCCCCTTATTGCACAAATCGATTAACTCCATAAAAAATAGGAAAATGTGATGAAATAATGTATTGTTATATAAATTCTCTCTGTAATACAAATTCAATTAAATATTCTAAAATGCACTTTTTTTTTTTTCTTTTTTTTCAAAAATTCACAAGTACATATTCTATAGAGAATATCTTATTTTATTCTATCACTGGGGGAAAAAAAAAGTAAAGATAATAAATTTTTTAAACTTTAAACTCAGGATTTAAATATTGTCATCTTGGAAGACTTTTTGAGTTCTGGTTTAATGACTAGATGTCAGGCTAGAAATGACTTTATATGTTTTATGACATTTTTGTAACAGCTTTTAGAGGAAAATCTGTTTCTTTAGAAAAAATCTGGATCAGAGGGATCAACTTAAGGCATAACTTGCTCTTTGGAACATTTGCATATCTGCCCATCACTCATCTGATAAGTGTCCCAGAAATATTTTTTTTTGCAACCAGGAATATCATGTATTTATTTTTTTCTAAAATTATATGAAAAAGAAAGTAACCTTGGTTATTTACTGTTATTTAATTTTTATATCGTTAACTTAAATGTAGGCTTTTAAGAAACTATTTTGTTTAAATTGACTGTGTAAACTATAAAATGCTTTCATGACTGTCTCTCTCTCTCTCATCCAAAATATTTTATTCATTTATTGCAGTTATGATAGGATCTTTTATGTATTTGTTGTTCTTCTCCTCCCAATCAATGAGCAGAACCCAAAGAAAAGCATGATTTTTTTGAGCCAGATTTTTCTTGATAAATTGTATTAAAGAACCATCAGATGATGTACTATTTTACACATTCTAATTGTTACTAGCCATGCCTATCTTAATTATAAAGGAACTAGCTAGGCTAGTCTCATTCAATTAATCATGTTGTATGTTTATCATTATTTTTTACATTTGTTTAAGTTTTTTTTTCATTTAATATATTTGTTTTTTATTCTCTCCCCCCTCCGAATTTCTGAATGAAGATATTATGTTAATGAGTACATATGAAGATAATATGTAGATTTTGGATTACAAAACCACTCCATACCATTTATTTTAATTTATAAATATGGAAATATGCATAATGTTGTAACATCTTTACAACTTCCATTTTCCCTCTAAGATTATTTTTCCTTGCTTCTACAGTTTTCAAATTTTATTCAATATCTTTCTTAAAAATTTCTCAATTTTCATTATTTTCACCAGCTAGTCCTGTTCTAAGAACGAGATTTTAAGATCTTTGTCTGTTTTTTGGTATTTTTTTTTTTTTTTTTAATTTCTTTCTAAAAAATTGTTCTACCCTAACTAAAGAGAGAGAAAAATCATTATGTGAAAAATCTGAATTTTTTAACCTAATATAATATTTGGACATATGAAAATAATGTAATTTTATTTTTGAACATCATTCCAATTCATTCTTATAAATTTATATTTTTCGTACTTTTTTATTTTTATATGACATATGTCTCAGGAAATAGTCAGATAGGAAAAATAGAAATAATTACTAACTGAAATTAAAAATTAATACTAAAATACTTCTGAACAAATGAATAAGTTTTGGTTTCTATATCTGAGATTTATTTAAAACATTCTCAGGCAAGAATGACCCAAGTTGTTTGACCTGCCGTATTATTTATAAAAAATAACAATAAATTTTGATTTTAAAATTTATTCTAGAGCAAAGACCATAACTGAGTAATTTAGTTAAAAATTCTGAAAGATGCCTCTAGAATATTTACCCTTATCATTCAGAGCTAGCTAGTGTATTTTGAGATGTATTATTGCAACAATTTATATCAGAGTAAGGAGTTAATCAAATTGGCCATTAAATAAATTATTTATTATTTAAGTGGGCAAACATTTTTGTCGTTCAGTGGTCTTAACCTTTATTGATTCAGAAAGATTTTAGTTTTTACTTTTGGGGGTAATCTTATGGAGCCCTCATTGAAAATCTGAGATTTAGCAAGGACATAAAAGGAACTTTATCTCTGAGTAAAATAACTTTTTTTTCATTGACTATGTAGGGGGAAATACGCATCCAGTTGTGTGAGATAATGTTTGATCATTAGATTTGTAAGATAATAGCTCCATTAGTTTTTTTTTTTTGTATGTGTGGGTTTTCATTCTCTCCCTTTTCATATCCCATCTGGTCATCCTTTTTTTTTAATGGATTATTTTATTTTAAATTAAATAAAGATCATTATGATGAATGAATAATATCTTTTATATGTTAAAATGGAGAGTTTTTTGACTGTTGATATTATTATTAGATGTTTTTGTTGGGTTTCCGTCAAGGTAAACTCAAAAAATACAATTTTTAAAAAATGTGTATTTTTTTTAATTATCTGCCATTGTAAGCCATCTTTCAAGGCTGTTGAAATACAATGTAATAAGAATAAAAAAACATAAAAAATTAAATAATTTACATATTTATTACATAGAATTGTCATAAGTAAATGTAATGTGGTATCAAAAGTATGTAGAATATATAGAAAATTTCGGGGGGGGAAAAAACTTGTCACCAGGATCCCATATTCATGACTGAGAGGTAGGGTTTGGAACTTGTAAGAGATTTTTGAGATGGACAACGTGGGTGGTTGCTGCAGACTGTTCGCCCTTTGTACTTACCGCCTCATACCCCCACCCTTCCACCACTCACGTTGTCCATCTCAAAAATCTCTCACAAGTTCCAAACCCTACCTCTCAATTTTCATTTTACCTATAATTAAAAAATATGATTGCTTCTGTGGTTATCAAACATAGCAATAAAGTAATTTAAATTTGCCTTAACAAGAATCTGTTGCACTACCCCAATCATCCTTCGTTATGACTTTATTATTAAAACAATGAAGTTCATTATTATTCATATCGAATGGCACTAAGTAAAAAAGATTGTGCATTGGTTATTTTAAATTTTGCTTTTAAAAATAATATTATTCCTTCTCCTTCTGAACTCCTTAACAATTGCTCTAACACCTTCTCAATTGCGACAAGCTCTCAATTTTTTTTTTTTTTTTTTTTNCATTATAAGAAAAAAAAAAAAAGCCTTTGAAATGATGAATTTTTAAGATCAGGAAAAATACCCCTCTTTTCAGCCCTGAGGAAGCCATCACATTATGTGCGAAAGCTCGGCAAATATCAAAAAATTGACACGGTCCAACCCGGAAGAAGAAACGGTAAATTTTTAAGAAGTTAAAATTTGTTTTTGATCGTTAGAGAACCTGTTCAAAAGAGAAAACTTACTAAAATTGATATAAAGAATGAGAAACTTGCAAAAATATTGATATTATAATTATTGAATTTAAAGGTTGTTGAAATTTATTCACTTATTAATTTATTATATTCAATTTTGAAGAATAAACAAGATAAAAAAGGTCATCTACAGTACACACTCTATGGTCAGGGGAGCAGGTCAGGATGCTCTTGAGGTAGCAGCCCTACCATCTGACCCACTTCTCCTAAAATATTAAATCATAAATGCTCCACAGAGATTAACATTTGAGAGATATAGACATTACCACCATCCAAGAAGCCAGGTTCACAGGACAGGGTAGTTTTAAGAAAGGGTAATATATAATGGAGAGATTTGTTTTTTTTTACCGTATATATTATTATTAGATGATTTTTTGATGGGGTTTGGTCAAAGTAGATTCAAAAAATACAATTTAAAAGAATGTATTTTTAAAATTTTATAAATATTAATTTTCTTGTGATATTTAATCCCACACAAATTTTAACAATTTTTAGTGCAAGGGAACAGAATAAAAAATCTAACTGTCCCAGCCAGGACTAGAACCTGTATCTCCTGCTTTCTGGGCCGGTGCGTTACCATTTACGCTACCAGGACAAGCCTTATAAGTTATTAAATTCCCGCACTAGTGTCAAAAGTCTAACCTCCGAGGGTCTAACCCGAGTCTAACTTCTTTCAAAGTAAATAACGAGAGTCATTAAAACAGCTTAACAATGTCAGCTTCTTCGAGCATAAGACAATATATTCGTCTGCCTCGGAGGTTAGACTCTCGACACTAGTGCGGGGAATTTAATAACTTATCAGGCTTGTCCTGGTCGAGTAAATGGTAACGCACCAGCCCGAAAAGCAGGAGATCCAGGTTCGAGTCCTGGCTGGGACAGTTAGATTTATTTATTCTGTTCCCTTGCACTAAAAATTGTATTTTTTAAATTATCTGCCAACATTTCGGCCTAAATTGTAAGCCATCTTCAGGGCTGTTGAAATACAATGTCATAAGAGTAAGAAAATAAAAAAATTCAATTATTTACATTATTATTACATAGAATTTCCACAACTAAATGTAATGTGAAATCAAAAGTTTGTAGAATATATAGAAAAATAAAAAAAAAAAACATTCACCACACCTACCTATCATGAAGGCGAGAGGGGTGACATTGTGTCACCAGGATCCCATGTGACATTGTATTTCAACAGCCCTGAAGATGGCTTACAATGTATGCCGAATTTTTGGCAGATAATTAAAAACATACACATTTTTTAAATTGTATTTTTTGAATCTACCTTCACCGAACCCCAAAAAAAATCATCTAATGGTAATACATAATTTATTACAGCTGTGATGAAAGGCACCATACTTTTGGTACCGAATTTATCATTGCAAGAAAATTCTTGGACTTAGTAATAAGATTTAAGCTAATTAGCCCAAGACTATGTGCTATTAGAATTAAAGGAAAGTACCACAATTATTCTATTATTTGTTCTAATGCTCCCACAGAAGTCTCAGATGGGGAACGAAGTCTCTGAAAAAGTGCTATGATGAATATCCAAAGTTTATCGTTGGAGACTATAATGTACAGGTTGGGAGGTATGCTTTATGCGGACCAACAATTGAAAACCATTGTCTGCACGAATCATCGAATGATAATGGCAAAAGACTGATCAATTTTGTGGCACCTAAAGGCCTCACAGTCAGAATCACTTATTTACCCCTCTAGGAAGTCTATAACAGGTGATGGTGAAAGCACAGTGTTTTTACATTTCAAATTGATTATACCCTCAAACAACCAGGCACAGTACTTCTCCCCTTAAAGTTTAGCAGAATACCTCAAAAGTTTTCTCGGTTGCGCTGGGTATGCCCCTTTGCAAGAATGAATCTAGAGGAAGTTCATATAAAGTCATACTGGAGCTGATATTTGAAATATATAAGGTTGGATGCTCTAGGTTCCAGTGGTGCTACCAATGCACATTCCCAACTGGAAGGCTACAGCAAGGAATAGGAATGACTGGTGTTCAATTCTCGAGTAGGCCAAGATTCAATGTGTGGGTTGTAGAGCCGTTAAATATTATATTTTGAACAAAGCTGAACTGTATGGAGAGTGGTTTTGCTAAATCTCATATTTAAATAGAAAATTATTCATATAAAGTGTTACTTTTAAATAATCAATTCTTACTCATTGTTTTTATTTTTTTTTATATATAGACATCATTTCAGTTAATTTATGTTGTAATCAAGCCATAAGAAACATAGATTTATGTGTTGGTCAAATTTAAATTGTTTGTTTTGCTCTTTATTTGTTATTTTAAATGAAGTGTGAGACATTTTGCTTTATAGGATTGTAAATATGAACAAGGAATTTGTATTTTTATTTATTTATTGTAAATTTATATAGAAGTATACATTTAAGAATGTCAGTGTTTTAATATTACATTGCAGGAAAAGGAAACCTAAAGTTATGCATGAAAGACTCTTTGATGCTAATAATCACCTAAAAGATGTCTATTGCTCTAATGTGAATGATAATTGTCATGTCAAATTGTTACTTGCTTCAAATAGGTTTGTTTTTGGGTGTCTTCTTTTATTTCTTCCTCCTGGAGATAGTTGCAGAATACTGTTTCCAATAGATATGGAATGTCTTAGTGCCCTTCTGCATGGCTCATCAATAAATATTAATTTAACTAGCCAGAGTGGACAGTCCCCTAGGCAACTGAGTAAGTAATTTCACCCTGGCAGAAAGAGGTTAACTTCAGTGTAAAAATGCTTGACTGTCTGTAATATCATTATAAGCTACTTATGTTCTCTTTATATTACTGATTATATTTTTAGTAATTTGTAAAGGGGCACTAAAAATATTTTGGCTTTTGAAATCTAACCTGTTGAAATTGTTTTTGCTGATAGTTCTTTCAGAATAATTTTTAAAAACTGCACTAAATAAACTGACCCTAAGTTGGATGCATTAAAATAATTGTTTTTATAAAGCTGCAAACAATTAAGTTAATTTATCTTATTTAAATTGGTAAATTCAATTGGAATTGAAGTGTGAAAATTTGACTGAAATTTAAGGAAAGATCAAAACCTTATATTTCTAATAACAATTTTACAATGTTTACAATTACAGTCTTACTTATTAATATGTTATTTTAAAATTTAAGCATTGTAATAACTTATTTTTCTTCTTCTTTTTTTTTTTAAACCTTACAGCAAAGTAATGATGAAGAAGACGAAGATGAAGATGGGGGCAAACAGGTGGTGGTGGGAATCTGTGCCATGGCAAAGAAGTCTGAGTCAAAACCTATGCGGGAAATCCTCACTAGGCTGCAGGAATTTCAGTATATTCGAGTCCATGTATTTTCTGAAGATGTCATAGTGGAGGTAAATTTTCTATTACATAATTTCAATATTACATGCTGGGAGTAATCATTACATTTGATTCTATAAAAATTTGCTATGAATTTTATATGTTTTTAAAATAGTATTTGTTTTGTTTCTGTTTTGATGGGAGAAAAATGAATTATTTTAAAGAAGAAAAAATACGGGAATTGATAAAAGGGATTTATTTTAATTATAATTCCTATGAATTTTGAATATGTAGAACAATTAAGTATCATGTAATTAATTTTTTGAAGTAAATAAATAATCAATTAAAATACAGAGAGAAAGATATTAATATGTAGATTTAAAAATTATGTTATTTAATAAATTAACTACAATTTAAATTAACTAATAATACGGAGTTGAAACACATTTAAAAAATATTATTATTCACTAATAATATGACAAGAAAAACTTTAAGTTGAATATGTAAATAAAAATTAAGAAGAAAAAGAGTTAAATGGCTAAAGTCTTATCAATATTCAGTGAGAATTTAAAATAACATAGGAGAAATACACTTTTTAAAACACAAATAGCATTCAATTAGTATTGACTCATGAACTCAGAATAGAGATTTAAGAAAAATAGAGGGATCACATGTAGCTAACAAATAACTTTACCCCTGCCTAGACCAAAACACTACAATCTGCATACCTTAATTTTGAGTGATTCGAATAAATAAAAAGATGTATGAAAATTAAAGCTAAACAAAGCAAAATAATTTATAAAACTCACATGAAAAGAAAAGAAGTAGAAAGGTATCTGCCTTTTTGAAGGCTGCCCACTATAGTAAGTGAGAGTGGTACAGCTTTTGGTGTATGTTAATACAAAATCCTTACATTTTCATGAAGGAAATATACTCTTAATATAACTTCACTTTACAAAGGGGTTTAATAATGTCAAATTCACGAAGTCTATGGTCTGAAGATATTATTTAATGCTATTCTTCTCCCTTTTCTCAACATATCCTGATGAGGTCTTTTCATGTAGAGATAATCATATGTATAACTTTCATTTAATTCATTTATGGAAGATGTTCAAAATTCTCTTAGTCCTTTGTAACAAAAAATAGTCATAGTCCTGTATCTCTGTCCCAGTGGGTTTTGCATTAATTTTTAAAAAATTATTTAGTGCTTTTATGCTGATATATGTTATAATAATGTAATTCATTGGCTGTTCTATCACTGTTCAAGTAAGCTAGTATTTGCAAAATTAATGTTAAGATTACTTAACTCAAAAATACTTGTTTGTAGTTCACATGTTTTGGAGCTTACTCTAAAAGAAACATAATAATTCCTAATGTTAATATTAGATTATAATCAGACTCTTATACAGCTAAATTTTTTGGTTGGTTCCTAAAACAATTATCCTCTCAAACTTTTAAAGTTAAACTCCAGAGTGAAAATGTTCAATTTGTTCATATTTTTACTTGTGAAATTCTATTAACAATAAATTACTTCCATTAATCCTTGATATTGTATCCATTATAATTAAAATTAACTCTTCAATTTGATTGGTACAATTTTCTGTTGCAAATAATTTACTATTATAGTCCTGAGAATTATTTATTTTTTATAAAACAATGTATTATTTGAGAATGAATTATTTGGGTTGTTGCATTCAATTTTGCTAACTGTTTACAAAATTCAAGGTACCAATAATTGAATAGATTATAATTTTCCCAAATGTGTGAGCTCTCTTGAGCTCTATTCTTGGTTCTCGGCAGTAAATTGGCAGGTTTTTTTTTTCTGTTCATGTGGGAAGAATTATTTTTATTATTTGTATATTCAATAATAATATTGATTTCAACAATAATTTTGATTGATGTATTGGTCAACATATGTACATTAATCAGTATATTGTAGTGATCTATTGTTCACCTCCAGTGGCAGCAGTTATGGTTGTGAAGCATAAGCCTTGTTGTTGGACATTATTTTTTAAATAAATCCAGCTGTTTCACAAAACTTTATAGGAACTTATTTTTATAAGTTTTTGTATGTTCTCAGCCAAAATATTACTTGAAAAAAATTGTTTTCTTTAATGATTAAATTTAGAATTTTTATGAAATTTAAAGATAGTTAAAAAGGAAGGACAATTACTCAATTGTTTTACTATTTACTTTTAAAAAGAAAATAAAGTATTTATGGTTACCATACAAATTTTAATAATTTGTTTGCTTTAAATGATTGCTTGTGGTGAATTTTAATTTTAGAATTCATTTTTTGTAAATGTTGCAGTTTTATAGTTTTTAACTCAATAAATTTTCATCTGTTGGCGAGGAAATGTTCTGCCATTTACTGAAGCATCTCCTCGCCAACAGATATTTGTTTTTCTCTTTCACCCTTTTTATAGGCAGTGATCCTTAACCTCAATCCCCCACTCCAATCCCATATCTTATCTGTCAATTGAGAGACTATAGTATCATGAATATTGAAGTGTTTCTTAACTCTTTTTCAAAGTATCACCTCCTAGTTCACAGTATCTTCTCCACTTCTATAAGTCTTAAATAAATAATAATTTTTTTTCCAAAAAATTAACACTATTTAAAATTTATTCAACAATAAAATGTTTAACTTTAATCAAAGTATATTGATTTTCTTCCTGTACCAATTTCTTACATTTATATAACAATTCAAGATACTAATATTTTTTAAACTTCAATCTTGATATAGAACAAGTAACAGAATAAGAAATGCAATATAGCATACTTAAAATTGAAATTGAAAAAGTCAATATTGTTCTAAATATACAAAATTTATTCCTGGACAATCAGATATCAATACTTTTCCCTTAGTTTTGTTAAAAGTCATTTAAAACTTTCATTTCTATACTTTTCAGCCAACTTGTACTTCTAATTATTTTGAATCTATATATTTTTATTTTTATTTTATTTATAATTAATTTTTTATTAAAATA
>KZ806944.1:39570-70239 GCA_000696205.2 Oncopeltus fasciatus
TTACAGAATGAATATAGGCATTAAGATTGTTCTCAGGGGTTAATTTTATAATATTTAAAAATATTTTTTTAATAATTTCATCGAGTAAAATTTAATAAAATAAAAATAATTTATTCAATAGTATTTGTTAGATACCTAAAATTATAGTCTCTAAAAGTTACATGTAATGCATGTACTCTGGCAGCTGAAATTTTCGATATTTCAATGAAACTTGCTCATTTTAATAGATAAAGAAAAAATGAGTTCTTCAACCAGAAAATTCATAAAAATAGGAGTCTTTATTGTTATTTGACTTATCAGTTGTTTTTGGAATATAATAGGTGTAAAATTTCATTTTCTGTTGTTTATAGTTTATAAAAATTTTACAAAAAATACTTGTTAAGGAATAAATCTATGAATGTAGATATGATGGGTGAGAACTTCCCCAACTCTTCTTTCCAGTCAGTCTACAGCAATTTTACTGGTCACACTTTTTATGCTTTATGCTCTATTTACTTTGTAAATTAAATATCCGTATTTAATCTTATGTATATCCATTTATAATGAAACTTGGAAAATCTGCTTAAATTGTATAGATCCTGTGTGACTTGTGACTATTTTGAAAAAAGTTACAGAATATAAATGTTATACAATTACCTTTTATACCTATTTTGTTCTATACATTTTTTTTCTAAAATGCTATTTAAAATAAAGACATTCCGATTTAAAATTTTGATATTACTCTAAACCACTCTCCTACACCCTGATCAATTTTAGCTATTAACAAATTTACCTAACAGTTTGTAAAAAGAAGATTAAATACCGACAGACTAATATGTATATATGTGTGTGTGTGTGTGTGTGTGTGTGTATCTATAAATTTGAACAGACCCTACTTTTAACTTCTCTAATGTTAGATTGGTGATGATCTGTTGAAATTTTTCAAAAGTAGAGTCATGACACCAATCAGAATAGCTTGATTTCCCAGCAGGAAATCTGCTTATATATTGAAATGAAAGTGTTTTTTTTTTTATAACTGTAGAAACTTCGTCCCTTAATATTTAATATTAATAAAAAATGAAGACCTTTAATTTATTGTTATCTTTTAGTGTTAACAAAATTAATAGAGTTTACAATAGTAATTATAATTAAGTTTATTATTATAGCAACGTATTGTACATATCACGATAGTATATTGTTTACCTTATGATAATCTCCACACATAATCTTTTTTTTAAGGAATTTTAGTAGCTGAAGAGTGGGAAAAAATATTTCTGAGGGGCCCGAATAATAGTGTTCAGAATGAAGTAATAAGTTTTCATTTTATTTACTTAAGTCATTTTTCACACCACAATAAATCATAAATAGGGATGGTCATATTTCCATACTTTGTAGCGAAATTAAATTTGGAAATATATGTATATGATATGAAATATATTTAAGTATATTTTTAATGATTATATTAACATTGATTTATTATAAGTACTTATATCAAGTAAGGTGAATTGTAATTAGTTTTTCTGGAATTGTAAGATGTTTCTGATTTTTCAGGACCGTCGGAAAGTTTATTCAATCCTTGAAAGTCAAGGCATTGAAATACCAAGATATGCTGTTTTAGATAGAGATTCATCTGATCCTAAGCGTATGTATTATCAAAATGTATTTTTAATAGTTAATTGTTAAATTATCAATAAAATCATACAAAATTAATAATTTGTATAATTATAAATGCGCGCNCCTGTCTCTGCTGAGGATCACAACATTTATATTTATTATCCAACATCTGCTGGTGGAGGAAGCCAGAGGCTATTCAGAAAGGTTAAAACAAATCAAAATATTTATTAGTTGTTAAAGATTGTATATATATATATATATGGCTATACATATGTATGCAGGTGATGTGGTAGTCTGGTTCAGTGGTTACCTGGAGAATATAGATAGTACAATTGGATATGCTAATGATGACCTCTTCTTGATTGAATTCTGGGCTAAAAATAATTCCTTGTATCTTAATGCTGTCAAAACTAAGAGGTTACTAGTAGAAGTCCAAAACTGTTGAAAAAATGTGAAGATATTGCTCCAACTCTCATGGTAAATAACAAGTATCTGCAGTTGTAAAAATAATAAAAAGTACACTGCACCCATTAATTAGACTACCTGTTGAGCTAAAGATAAAATTGGTTCTTTCTTGATCTCGCCATCAATATGGTACTTCAGTGCATCATTGGACATTTCATTAATGGAGGAAATAAAACTCAAAGAGTCTATAATGCTGCTATTAGGTTCATATATAATGCAAAAAGAAATGACCATTTAACTCATAACTTAGAAAAACTCGGCTGGTTGACTGCAAGGGATTATAGATGTATAAACAACTTGAGTCTAATCATGAATATTCTGGAAAAAGGGCACCTGATGACCACCAAAAGAGAGGATTCATACTTTTCATAGCCCTAGACTTGAGGCAACATGGCAGCTACTCGTAAGCCGGGACCATATGAAAAGATACTCATTTTGTGTAATTTCTTACCATTTCTTTCTAATTCATGTAAAAGTTTTTTATGCTAATTAATATAACTTAAGGAATATAAATATTCTATGTGCATTGTCTGTAAGAGAGGACTCATCATATCATCCTAAGACAATAAATTATTTATCTCGTTCTCTCTCTCTCTTTCTCTCTCTCTCTCTCTCTCTCTCTCTCTCTCTCTCTCTCTCTCTCTCTCCCCCCTCTCCCACCCTCCCTCCTGGCCACCCATCATTGGAAAAAACCTGGCCTCCCATCATGGGAAACATGTTGCCAGTCTGAAGGGCCGTTCTGCATGTTGAAACCTTATTAGGCTTCAAAATGCAGGGGATACAAGGATTATCTGTTGGTTACAATATGCCATGACAAGAGCAATGGAGTGGGGTGCCTGCATTTGGAGCTACTGGTCTCCAGAATGTTCCTAGTCTATCCTAAGTCACTTTTCTGCAGAGAACCTCTCTCGGGAACCTTCTTAATGCTTCATAAATTTATTTATTCTTTATCAGCATATGGAGACTAGGTGTCTTAACTAATTCGTACTTTCCAGTTAATCTTTACCTTTCTGTATTGTAGGAAGTGTAGTCTAAAATCAGGTGGTGGGGATCCTCTAGATCTACTCCACATGCACATGCTGAAATTTCTCTTCTTTTGTTCTTTTGAAGAAATGGAACTTACCGTAAAAGTTCCTATGACTGGTGAGGATCTCGGTTCCTCACATCTGAGAAAACTCATGTGTGTGTCGCCCATCCATTCCCTTGGTCCAGCACTTTTGCTATAACTGCCATAAAGCTGCTTCCTAAACTCCATTTTTTTATATCTTCATAAGAAGCATTTGGACATTGGAAAACAACTCCCTAGTTTTGCTCTTTCCAGTTTGTGCTTTGTATTGTGAAGCTCAACTTTGAGATCCATTGACATTTGCCCAGCTATAACCTGGAGAGACACTGTAGATGTAGTATTGATATGCTCCAGTAACCATTATTAGGGCTCTTCTTTGGGATTGAATCAAAAGATTTATTTCATTGCGACTTAGTTTTCCTGCCCATTTTTATGCAGAATAAGCAACCAGCTATTTCTTAAATTTAGGCCCCACTAAATGCTTTCTCACTTAAATGAGAGAATCTCACAGTGGTTTAATCGCAAAGTTTCCAATCTCTTAAAATGTGGATTGAAATTGAAACTTGGGCCTATAGAGAACCCCAGGTACCTCACTCCCAATGATGGCTTCATCATTGATATACAGCCTTGGAAGCCAACTTTCGTTCATTTTTCCCTTCAGAAACAGTGTCTTTGTTTTCTTGGCATTCAGTGGCAGTTTATTTTTAAAGCACCAGTTCCTAATTAAGCCCATGGCAGCTACCAAACCTTCCTCGAGTTTTACTCTCGGCTAAACCGGCTAGTTTGTCAACAAATCCCTAGGTTGGTAACCTGCTTCATCTATTGTTTTCAAAAGGGGGTCCATTATATTCCTCTAAAAGTGCATTGCTAGGATGGATCCCTAGGGACATCCTCTGCTTATTTCCTCCACAATTTTTCCCTCAGGCAGCTGAATATAAGCTCTATGACCACAAAAGTAGTTTGTCACCAATTGAAGCGGTTTCTTGGGCATAGCAGCCCCCTTAACTCCCACATATATCCATTTTCTTGCTGTTTTTTGAGGAGAGTTTATTTTTAGCCTCTAACTGTGCTAAGTGCACAATGGTCTACTCATCCTGAACCCACTTTGACATTCTAACATAGTCTTTTGTTGACCCTATGTCTAAGACTTTACATAAAAGCTCGTAAGAGAAATGGGCTTCATGCTTGTCTTTACCACTCTTTAGAGTAGGCGTAAGGTTTTTTAATCTAATTGAAAATTTTCCCAAACCCAAATGTTATAAAACCATAACATCCAGGATTTTGTATTAGGAGTAAATTATTTACCATCTTGCCATGGATTCATAATCATCATCATTCATAATGATGATTATCATCATTTTATTTAAAGATCACATTTGATTGCTTAATCATAATTCATGCAATATATATCATACAATGTGCATCAGCCTATATCAGAAATTGTTTTTCATTAAGACTTACTTCAGTTATTACTAAATTTATTAAAATATTATTTCAAATTTATTTTAGTAATTAATCTAGTAATTTTACTGCAATATTTTGCTTTATAATTTTTTAATATTAATTTATTTGTATTCTAGATCATGAGCTTATTGAATCTGAAGATCATGTTGAAGTTAATGGAGTTGTATTTAACAAGCCCTTTGTTGAAAAGCCTGTCTCTGCTGAGGATCACAACATTTATATTTATTATCCAACATCTGCTGGTGGAGGAAGCCAGAGGCTATTCAGAAAGGTTAAAACAAATCAAAATATTTATTAGTTGTTAAAGATTGCCAACGAGTTTATATTTTGCATAAATTTTATTGTAAAGTTTGATCTAACCTAAATGTCATACATTTGATAAATCCATGAGATATTTAGTAGTTGGGAAGTAACTTATTTTACTCAGGCTAAACCGTAATTAAAGGTATATCGATTCAGACAAGTTGACCTCTACTATAATGAATTTTACAATTGCATATTCACATATTTGCACCTTTGTTCACATGAATATGTGTCCCTATGGTGCACTTCTAAAAAAAATGATATATTGACATTTTTTTTTCTGTTTTTCAGTTCAGGACTTTTATTTTAATATAATAATTTAAGTTTTCATTTTTTAAACCACCCAATTGGTCATATTTTAATGAAATGTCAATTGCTAGAGATGATACTGATTTCGCTGCCACAAAAAACTGTTACTTCAAGAATAAATTATTTATCTAAAAATTTGGTGATTTATCCTCAAAAAAAGAGAAAATTAATGAATTTTTGGCTGTTGGCGAGAGCACTGATACTATTGATACAGGTATCACTTGCTGTTTTTGTACGAGGTATTAACAGTAACTTTGGAATAACTCAAGAACTATTAAGGTGTGTTCAATTGACAGGTACT
Organism: Oncopeltus fasciatus; assembly: GCA_000696205.2. Taxonomy (NCBI): domain Eukaryota; kingdom Metazoa; phylum Arthropoda; class Insecta; order Hemiptera; family Lygaeidae; genus Oncopeltus; species Oncopeltus fasciatus. The sequence continues at coordinate 45,072 of KZ806944.1, forward strand.
ACAACAGCAAATATTTATTCTGCAATTGAGCATTTGATAGCAGAATATGAACTCGACTGGAATATACTCAGCAGCACAACTACTGATGGAGCTCCTGCCATGGCTGGGAAACTTTCATAAGTAAATTAAAATAGAAGACATCAGGATATTTTGTGGGATTTCACTGTATAATTCATCAGGAATCATTGACATCATTTAAAAATGAACCATGTCATGCAACCTATAATTAAATAGTAAATTTTATAAGAAGCAGAGGACTAAACCACTGACTGTTCAGGCAGTTTTTACAAGATTGTACGACAAGTTTTCTTATGTCCCTTATTTCACTGAAGTTTTTTGGTTCAGTCAAGAAGTAGTTTTGGAAAGTTTTTTTTTTTTTTACAATACTTGACCCTATTCAAGCTTTCATGTTAGAAAAAGGCAACCCAATTGATTATGACAAAGACTGGTTGAATGCTTGAACTAAATTAAATCTGAATATAAAATTACTGGGTGAAAATCAGTTTGTCATCCAAATGTATTTATGTATTCAAGCCTTTGAAACAAAGTTGATGCTGTGGGAAAAATGAGGTAAAAAATCAAACTTTAGATCATTTCTCTAATTTAAAATCATTTGGCACTGTGGACCAAAAAAATTAAATAAATATTTTCTACTTCTGCAAAATCTGATCATGGAATTCAACAATCATTTTGAAGACTTCCACAAAATGAATAAAATGGAGTTCCCAATTTTCAACATTCCATTCAAGTTTTTAGCTTCACAGGCACCTGTTCATTTCCAAATGGAGTTGATAGATCTTTAATCGGAGAGTATTTTGAAACAAAAATTTAAAGAGGTTTAATCTGTTACATTTTATACACAATATTTTAAGAGTTTGGATAACTACCCAGAATTAAAAAAGCATGCAGCACGCATTCTGTGCATGTTTGGTAACACCTATTTATGTGAGCAGATGTTTTCCGTCATGGAAATAGATAAGAACCAATATCGCACAAGACTTATGAATGAACATCTCCAATCAATTCTTAAAATAATTACAATGAATATTATACCTGACATCAATGAGCTTGTCTAAAACAACAGAAGCCAAGGTATCTGGATCTTCAAGCTCAAAATAATTACCCTCTTAGATAACTTGGATACAATTTTTAACCACAGTGTATTATATACTATATAATTAAATAAATAAAGTGTTCTAATAATTCAGTATATTTTTTTTATTTGAATCTTGACCACCTACACATTCTAAAATTAATATATGGCCCTCTGCAAAAATTGAGTTTGATCCCCCTGCTTTAAATCCATACATAAGAATTTTTCTGTGTATTTGTATTTTGGGGATTCACTAAATCAAAATATATTTTCTTATATAAACTTCAAAATTTGTCAAAAACAGTCATGATCTTATTCAATCCAGGTCAGTATATGTATTTTTTTATTATAAATAATTACTTCCTTGTTTTCCCATAGATATTTATTTGGTACTCAAAGCTTTCCTTTAGGGAAATCTGGCCAATAAATATTATCTGTTTCTGTCAACACACTGAAAATTCTTGGTTTGAAAATTTACAACTTTTAGCTAATTTCCTTACAGAAATTTAGCTATTGACTTCCTTCAAAGAAAGATTTTAAAAATGTGTTCACTCAATTTCATCCTACTAATTAATAATTAAAACTAATTTGTTTATTATTACTTATTAATAAATTTTGTGCTAGATTTTTTCTTTAAAATTCAATCATAAATCACAAATAATAGTAGAAGTAGAGAAATATTTTTTTTACACTTTCGTTCCTCATTCTGACTTGTTTTAGTTAATATTTTTTTTATTTTTTGTTTAATTAATGAAGGAAGGATTTGTTTTGTTAATGTTGTAAACTTGAGTATGCTGAAAGTACGATTTAGAGAAATATCGAAACATTAACGTAGAAAATCATTGAAATCTCTGTTATGATTGGATTTAAATTTTTTTACTTTAATTATTTTCATAAATACTTCTTCCCAACTTCTTAAAGCTTAATAACTTATTATTAAAGTAAAATGAGGATCTCTCATTCTACTTTCTGCCCTGAAGAAGCCATTACATGATGTGCAACAGCTTCGCAAAAAGTAACAACTACATGGTCAAGCCCATAGGAAGTACCTATGAATATTCCTGGATGCTGTGGAAGCCTATGTGAACATTTATTAATTATTTTTATTATTTGTGATAAGAAATAAATTATTATACAGTTATTATTAAATTATTTTGAAATTGTTTTAATATCTAATCAACAATCTTACATATTACAATTGGCACCCCATAAATCTAGTATCATAAATATGTATAATGTTTTAAAGATAAAAATTACTCATACTTAACTATAAGGTTTTTTATTTTTACTGCTGGATTGTCTCATCATTGATAAGACTAAAATATATCCACTGATTCAGGGAGAGTAGTCATAGACTGATAGTAACTGTTTTCCCTTGATTAATAAGCATTGTTCAAATTTCAAATTTTGTTTAATTTTCAGATTGGTAGCAGAAGTAGTGTCTATTCTCCCGAATCTCGAGTTAGAAAAACTGGATCTTTTATTTATGAAGATTTTATGCCAACTGATGGAACTGATGTAAAGGCAAGTTCATTTTTTTATGTCTTCTTAATTTTTTTTTGTATGGCATATTTTGTTCGTTCTTTAAACGATTTAATTAGCAGCCAACATTTATTATAGATCAATAAATTTACTAATATTTCATCAAGGACTATTATTGAAATCAGGCTTTTGATTTTCCAAGGTCTATTGGGTCAGTTTTACAGACATCTTTGAATTTTATGAGAAAACAACTAACTTTACATTTATACTGTTTTCAAAGTTTATTTAACTCATTAAATTACAAAATAGCATAAATGAACAATCTTTCCAGGTTAGATATCTTTATTACCACGAGATTAGGAATGAAATAATTTAAAATAATCTTCTGTTACTTGTTAAAATACATGATCATTTGTTTCTTTAATTAAAACAAAATGCTCTATTTAATGATAAATATCCTTTATTTCTGACTTTTTGCTCTAATTTTATTTATATGGATTCATGCTAACAATTATCTATCAAAAGCTCAAAATTTCCAAAATCTATTAATATTTTTAGATATTGGCTCTTTAATTGATACACAAAATAAAAAATTAGAAGAGAAAACATGAGTCAACTTGGACGGAGAGAGGGCTCAAAAATCAACTATTAGAAAAAGGGACAAAAAAACAACTAGAAGAGAGAAAGAGGGAGCCTGGTTCTGCTGCTCTTTCATATTTCAAGGGTCATAATGTATGGCCTTAACAATAAATAATTCTTATTAGAGATACTAACCATGTTCTAAAATATTCTCTTATAACCATTTCAATAAATTCAATTAATTATTTAGTACTTGAGAATATAAAAAATATATTTTAAATATTAATTGATCTTAAATTAAAATGTAAAAAGAAATATGTAAATTTATATGTTCTTATTAATTAATTTTCCTTTTTGTGAATTACCCCTAGCATGCATCTGCCCACACTCACACACACACTTTTGTAAATAGTACTTTGTTTTTCAACTATTTCTTTTTAGTCATTAGATATTTTCTTAATTTTCCTTTAATTATTTTTTTTATAAGCTTTATATTTCTATTCTTTCATTTATTCTTTTTTTTTCTTTCATTCCATTTAATTTATATTTACCTATACATTAAATTTTAAAAATTCCATAACAATTTTCTATTTTAATAAATTAATTTTTTTTTCCTAAGCACTAAAATCAATAAAGGAAAATAAGATATTGAGATAAGAATTAAACTATACAAAAAAAGGGCCACTTCTTAGTAAAGCACCATAGTGTGTTTGAAAAATTAAATGATAAGGATAGATGAATTAGATCAATCAGATCTTCCAAATTCAATAGATAATGGATTAGTTTTATCAAATAAAAAGATAACATTTAAGTTAGCAGGTCAAACACAAAGAATTACTTGTTTAGAGAACAATAGCAATTGATCAGTTAGTAATGGTGGGCTGTGATTGGAAATATTAATTATAATGTGATAATAATAATTATCAAAATTTATTTATAAGTATTTAAGTGGTGTTATTAATAGCCAAAAGAGTTAGTTTATTCAACTTAGCTATTATTTGTTAGATAACCAAAATAGTAAGTCTGATAAACATTAACACATTTGATAAATTTAATAATAAAGTTCATTATTATTACAAAATGGTTGATAAATCAATAGTAGGCTTAATGAAAAAATCCTAAACGCCATCTGTATAAACATGAATTGCAAAATATTTATAGTCATGAACCACACAAGAAATTAAACTTTTTAGTAATTTGGAAAATGAGAGAGGCAATTTCTATGTTTAAATTACAATATGTGAGTACTTAATTCATTCTGAAACCGTAGTAAAGAATTAAACTCAAAATTTATAAGTGAATAGTAGAAATAAAGTTCTTTTTAAGCAGTGAAAACTGGTTTTCATTGCATTTTTAAGTAAGTTAAAGCATTGCAAAACATTTATCCCTTATTATGTGACATAATAACCCATGAGAAAATATTTTTAATTACTTTGACTGTTAGTAATATTATTATCACTTTTTAAAAAACAGCCTGTACTAGTAGCTGGCGAATGTTAAGCTTAAACCTCACTTATATTCACTCTTTATTTTTTTTCTCTTTATTTTGAGGTTTTTACATTTTCTCTTTGGGCAGTTAATTTTAACCTTTTATTGTTTAGTTTGGGATAAACAGCAAATTCGAGCTTCTCCCCCCCCCCTCCCCCAAAAAAAACCCCATATTACCTAGGGGGGAAATCAATGTTAATGGTGGATTTATTGATCCATAGCACACTCGAGAAGGTGTGTGGTCAGCTCACCGTTCAATGAAGAATTTTTCCCAATTAGGACTGGATGTTTCTTAGGAGCACACCAGGAACCCTCTGGATCATTCATTACAAACAGAAGTACAAAAAGAAAAACCAACTATGCACTGTAAGTACATAACCTAGGACCTTTGGCTCAGGAATCCAGTTATTTACTAAAAAAGCTCAGATAAAATCCCCATTTGTCAATGATCTCTTCTTAAACAAAGATAGAGATAATTTTCTGTATTTAAGTCAAAGTACTTCTCTAAATGTAACCTTATCCCCAATTAAACATCTCATTAATACTGAAATGTATTATCCAGCAAGGTTTGGACCAAATACTTTGTTTCATATCCTGTAATCATATCATGATATGGTAGCTGCAGCTCAGAGAAATCGGTAGTTCTATTAGAGTGAACTGTATGTGGCTAAATAAAAAGTATATTAGTAATGAAGGAAAATGAAAAATATCAGAATTTACTAAGATGGTAATAAATCTAATAAATGGAAATAATAAGGGATAATAAAAAAAAAACTTCGCTCAGTGATGATGATATTTAATAAAGCTGAGCGCTTTCGAGATTCAATGTCTTATCTTCACAGCCCAGGAATCTTTCAGACGAGAGTCTAGTGATGTTTTAAACATCACTGAGCGAAGTTTAACAGATTTGTATCCCTTATAATTGTATAGCTTCGCCCCAGTTCATTAAAATAAAAAAAGGAAATAACTCCTGGACAAAAAAAGAGAGATGCTTAAACTAAATAGAGCACATTAATAATTAGTATCTTAATAAAAGCAGCTCCTCCCTTGTCTCTCAATATAGTTTATTGAATATTCTGAAACGATAAACACACAATCATCCATTTATGTTTCAAATTTAGGGAAAAAGCATTTCTTTTTAATTGAATTATCTGTTTGACCCATGATTATTCTTTGGGTTCCTTCAATGGAGAATGTTTTTCTAATATTGGATTGCTATTGACATTTCACCAGTTAAAAAATATTCTCCCTGTTTCTTTCCTTTATCCAGTAAATATTCTGTTTACATAACATAACTTAGTGAAGAAATTTTCTGATCTGGGAAAAACATATAACAAGATGAGATATGATATGATTGAGAATTAGGAAATATAGTAAGAGAATAATCTAATTTACAAAATTTGATGGGACAGAAAATTGAAACATTTGTCAAAGATGCCTATTGTAGCTATGCTGGAAGGATTCCTATCTTAATCTAGGGGTTGCTAGATTCCTCTAATTCAAGACTATTGAATTTTGTAAAAGCTCATAAAGGTGGTTCAGTCTTCAAAGTCTTATGTTATTTAGTAGTGTTTAGATAGTTGGGATATTATTTGATATTTATCTAATGTATTGATTTTCTATAGCTTAACTAAACATTAAAAACTTACCGACTTATAATTATTTATTTTTTTGTGTTTTCCTCTTTTTCCTTTCATTATTAATTTAACTTTATTGAAATCTGAAATGACTTACATTTGAAATTTAAAGATATATTGAGATTTCCCATTCTAACATTAAATTACTCTAACATGATTCTAACTCAGTGTTGGCAATAATGTGTTGTGTTTACTCAAAATCACACAAATCTAGAGTGGATTCAACTTTCCATTAGATTAGTAGATGATGTGTTCCACTAAATAATTGGAATGTTTTCATGCAACTTCCTTCACTCAAATAAAGAAAAAAGTAATAAAAATAGATTAGACTAATTAGTAATTAATAAAATTGTGTTTTCCTCTTGATATTAAATCGAAGTGATGACTGCCCATCCTTGAAAAAACCAGACCTATTTTCACTTAANTAGAGTTAGTTTGAGTTCGTTTGTATGAGTTTGAATGCCGTTAGCATTCCAAAGGAGAACATAAAAGGATCTAGAGGAGTAAGAGTTCATTTACTGCCATACGAAGAAGTCATATTAGGGACTACCGCTGACAGTAGGTTTAGGAGAGGAGTGATGAGGGCGCGGAATTCCGAGAAAAATGAGTGGAGTATGGATTGGATATCATTAGATATTAACGGAGGAGGAACATGAGAGATGGCAGGTCGCTGTCCCCTGGGAGGCTGGCATTGAGGAAGAGGTTCTTCTTGTTTGGGCTGGTAGGTCGCCTTTGCATAGGAGTAACCGGATTCGACTTTTCTGGTTGGGGGTGGTGGGAGTCTTCGAGCTACAGGTGCTGAGTCCTGCTATCTGGTGGGCTGTATCCGCTCCTTCAAATCTTTGTAGATCTGGCAGTCTTTATAATTGGCGGGGTGGTTTTTTTGGCAAAGGGCGCAAACAGCAGGTGTACTGCGAGATTTCTGACAGTCCTNAAGCAGTGAAAACTGGTTTTCATTGCATTTTTAAGTAAGTTAAAGCATTGCAAAACATTTATCCCTTATTATGTGACATAATAACCCATGAGAAAATATTTTTAATTACTTTGACTGTTAGTAATATTATTATCACTTTTTAAAAAACAGCCTGTACTAGTAGCTGGCGAATGTTAAGCTTAAACCTCACTTATATTCACTCTTTATTTTTTTTCTCTTTATTTTGAGGTTTTTACATTTTCTCTTTGGGCAGTTAATTTTAACCTTTTATTGTTTAGTTTGGGATAAACAGCAAATTCGAGCTTCTCCCCCCCCCCTCCCCCAAAAAAAACCCCATATTACCTAGGGGGGAAATCAATGTTAATGGTGGATTTATTGATCCATAGCACACTCGAGAAGGTGTGTGGTCAGCTCACCGTTCAATGAAGAATTTTTCCCAATTAGGACTGGATGTTTCTTAGGAGCACACCAGGAACCCTCTGGATCATTCATTACAAACAGAAGTACAAAAAGAAAAACCAACTATGCACTGTAAGTACATAACCTAGGACCTTTGGCTCAGGAATCCAGTTATTTACTAAAAAAGCTCAGATAAAATCCCCATTTGTCAATGATCTCTTCTTAAACAAAGATAGAGATAATTTTCTGTATTTAAGTCAAAGTACTTCTCTAAATGTAACCTTATCCCCAATTAAACATCTCATTAATACTGAAATGTATTATCCAGCAAGGTTTGGACCAAATACTTTGTTTCATATCCTGTAATCATATCATGATATGGTAGCTGCAGCTCAGAGAAATCGGTAGTTCTATTAGAGTGAACTGTATGTGGCTAAATAAAAAGTATATTAGTAATGAAGGAAAATGAAAAATATCAGAATTTACTAAGATGGTAATAAATCTAATAAATGGAAATAATAAGGGATAATAAAAAAAAAACTTCGCTCAGTGATGATGATATTTAATAAAGCTGAGCGCTTTCGAGATTCAATGTCTTATCTTCACAGCCCAGGAATCTTTCAGACGAGAGTCTAGTGATGTTTTAAACATCACTGAGCGAAGTTTAACAGATTTGTATCCCTTATAATTGTATAGCTTCGCCCCAGTTCATTAAAATAAAAAAAGGAAATAACTCCTGGACAAAAAAAGAGAGATGCTTAAACTAAATAGAGCACATTAATAATTAGTATCTTAATAAAAGCAGCTCCTCCCTTGTCTCTCAATATAGTTTATTGAATATTCTGAAACGATAAACACACAATCATCCATTTATGTTTCAAATTTAGGGAAAAAGCATTTCTTTTTAATTGAATTATCTGTTTGACCCATGATTATTCTTTGGGTTCCTTCAATGGAGAATGTTTTTCTAATATTGGATTGCTATTGACATTTCACCAGTTAAAAAATATTCTCCCTGTTTCTTTCCTTTATCCAGTAAATATTCTGTTTACATAACATAACTTAGTGAAGAAATTTTCTGATCTGGGAAAAACATATAACAAGATGAGATATGATATGATTGAGAATTAGGAAATATAGTAAGAGAATAATCTAATTTACAAAATTTGATGGGACAGAAAATTGAAACATTTGTCAAAGATGCCTATTGTAGCTATGCTGGAAGGATTCCTATCTTAATCTAGGGGTTGCTAGATTCCTCTAATTCAAGACTATTGAATTTTGTAAAAGCTCATAAAGGTGGTTCAGTCTTCAAAGTCTTATGTTATTTAGTAGTGTTTAGATAGTTGGGATATTATTTGATATTTATCTAATGTATTGATTTTCTATAGCTTAACTAAACATTAAAAACTTACCGACTTATAATTATTTATTTTTTTGTGTTTTCCTCTTTTTCCTTTCATTATTAATTTAACTTTATTGAAATCTGAAATGACTTACATTTGAAATTTAAAGATATATTGAGATTTCCCATTCTAACATTAAATTACTCTAACATGATTCTAACTCAGTGTTGGCAATAATGTGTTGTGTTTACTCAAAATCACACAAATCTAGAGTGGATTCAACTTTCCATTAGATTAGTAGATGATGTGTTCCACTAAATAATTGGAATGTTTTCATGCAACTTCCTTCACTCAAATAAAGAAAAAAGTAATAAAAATAGATTAGACTAATTAGTAATTAATAAAATTGTGTTTTCCTCTTGATATTAAATCGAAGTGATGACTGCCCATCCTTGAAAAAACCAGACCTATTTTCACTTAAGTTTATCTAAATATCAAGAAATTTAACATTTATATTATGTTTTCATTTAATAAATCTTTCTCTCATGATTAATTAAATCTGGTGAGGCTTTCAATAAGCATTTGGCAAATTAGGAGTAGTGTCTGGTGAACATTACAAATAATTAATATGGTTTCCGCTTAACATTAAAAAATTTACTGCAAAACTTTATTCTTGAATATGCTAAATTTAATATTTTTTTAAATTATAAAATGTTTCTAAATTTTGTATAATTCCTAAAATATAATTAATTCCTACAATTATGATGATGATGGTTTAGGTATATACAGTTGGACCAGATTATGCTCATGCTGAAGCTCGGAAATCACCTGCACTTGATGGAAAAGTAGAACGTGATAGTGAAGGAAAAGAAATTCGATACCCTGTGATTTTGAGTAATGCCGAAAAATTAATATCTCGGAAAGTATGCTTGGCTTTCAAACAGACGGTGTGTGGCTTTGATCTCTTAAGGTAAATAATAATATTTACAATTTAAATAATATTTTATATTCCTATTCTTTATTAGTATTTCCATTCTGTTGAAAAAAAATTCACTACTAATAATTTCAAAAGCTCTCCATTTGAACTAAAGTTAGAATATTTTGTATACATATTTGGATGAGACTGTAATACTTATTTACAAAACTATCATCATGGACGGTCTGCTTAAAGTAAGCAGATATCCTGTTTCTTTAAAGATGGATGCAAAGAATTGTAAAAGACAAAATATATATTTACAAGCTGGAGAGAATAAAGAGGGTAAAAGATATGACCACTAAGCTTTGATCTAAATTGGCTTGAGAGGATGAGGGGGGGGGGGGAAGTGCTCACCCATAATAGTTACATTCCTAAATTTCCTTAACCAGCATTTTTTGTAAAAATGTTATAAGCATAAATAGAAAATAATTATATTTTACACCTGTTATGTTCTATATGTTGTTGTTGTTTAAATAATAATGAAGATATTAAGATCACAATATTTTTTTCTTCCTTTAAACCCCTCTTTTTCCCTTCCAATATCAACTAAAAGTAAATTGTATTAAAGGTTTCCTATGAAAAACAGAATATTTTGTTTCTTGATTAAAAAAATAAGAAAGTCTACCCAACACTTGAAATTACTGTCTTGAATATCTTTCATAATATGCAGTTTTTTTTTTTTTTAAATATAATAGAATATAAATGACATTTTCTATTTATTTTGTTTAACAATATAAATTTTAGTCTCCCTATAAACCCCTTTCCTCCTTGACAGATTTCAGCCAGTAACGAATTCCTACAATGGTTTGCAAAGAGAAGCTTATATACTTAGATTGGTTTTATTATTTTAAAAAATGGGGATGCTAGAGTGCTTACAAACTATAAATATTGTGAACATCCATATTTTTAACATCTCCAATGTAGGATTGGTTAAGATCCATTGAAATTTTTTAGAAGTCACCTCATAGTACCAATGTGAATAGCTTGTACAGAAAATCTGCTACAAAATAAACTTGTTTAAACTGCACAATTCCTATCATTGTTATGGTTAAAGACTTGTAAAGTTGAGTAACTGCCATAGATGGGTCTATCGTGGCCACCATAATTTTTTTGAAACTATAGAGTAAAATCACCATTAAAATTTTAATGTTGGCTGGAAATGTTTTCAGATTTTATTGATTATTACTAAAAGTAACTCTAAATTTTTTAATTGTTAGTGATTCCAGATTTTTTTTAGCCCTGTGTTTATTTTTATTTTAAAGTAGAAACCAAATTTCTTTATTTCCAAATTTACTCTTTGATTGTCCTGGGACCTAGATTTACTGAAAACACCTTTGCCAAATTGAAAAATTCAAGATTTTTTTTATATTTTTTTTCATCTTCACATTTAGGAAATCTCACATACATTTAAAATTTAAAAATATATATTGAGGTTTCCCATTCTAACATTAAATTACACACAAATCTACAGTCGATTAAACTTTCCATTAGATTAGTAGATGATGGGTTCCACTAAATATTTGGAATGTTTTCATGCAACTTCCTTCACTCAAATAAAGAAAAAAGTAATAAAAATAGATTAGACTAATTAGTAATTAATAAAATTGTGTTTTCCTCTTGATATTAAATCGAAGTGATGACTGCCCATCCTTGAAAAAACCAGACCTATTTTCACTTAAGTTTATCTAAATATCAAGAGATTTAACATTTATATTATGTTTTCATTTAATAAATCTTTCTCTCATGATTAATTAAATTTGGTGAGGCTTTCAATTAGCATTTGGCAAATTAGGAGTAGTGTCTGGTGAACATTACAAATAATTAATATGGTTTCCACTTATCATTATATAAATCCTTCTTGAGGTTCACTGAACATGTTTTTAAAAAATGGCCGATTTACAGCAATAATTAATAAATCTAGAGAGACTATATAGTTATGGTATTATGAATGGTATTCAAATTTGTTTTTATCTCATAATTAAATGTATCTAAAGTGACGTCTACTGGAAAAAAAAAAAATCTGGAAACATTAGAAATTTAGAATAGATTCCATTAAAAATTTTAAAAATGTAAGTNTTTTTTTTTAGAAAAGCACATTTGGCTTGACTTCTAAGCTATGTGTTGTATAAATATTGGTTAGATTGTGGCAAGAGGAGACTTGAAAGATTCCTTAGGAAAATTTAGGAACACTTTTTTTTTTTCACATCTTTCCCAAAGTGAAAAACTGATAAAATAAGATATAAGTATTTATGAAGATAACAGAAATCTATATCTATACTAGCTGGAGAAAATTATTCAACAAATCCCTGGAGATAGGAAGATGTCACGCCAGCTTTATTTTAGCAAGACTTACAAAAAAAGAGTAGGTTATTTTCTCACTAAGGTTCTACATTCGCCAAACAAACGAGATTCTCTTCAGCTGAATTTTCTTTTTGAAAAAAAATTCGATCAACACCGATTCAATTTTACTTAAGTTCTCTTAGTCAGGAGCGCTGAAAACATACTTAATAACTTTCATGGTACTCTTCACTATTCTATCCTTATCTCATAAACGCACTTTCAAACCTAGGTTATGTGATTTAATTGCTAAGACATATAATAATTTTTACTGTGACGATCCTGTGCTTAAATAATATTATGCTATAATATAATAGAATATAAATGACATTTTCTATTTATTTTGTTTAACAATATAAATTTTAGTCTCCCTATAAACCCCTTTCCTCCTTGACAGATTTCAGCCAGTAACGAATTCCTACAATGGTTTGCAAAGAGAAGCTTATATACTTAGATTGGTTTTATTATTTTAAAAAATGGGGATGCTAGAGTGCTTACAAACTATAAATATTGTGAACATCCATATTTTTAACATCTCCAATGTAGGATTGGTTAAGATCCATTGAAATTTTTTAGAAGTCACCTCATAGTACCAATGTGAATAGCTTGTACAGAAAATCTGCTACAAAATAAACTTGTTTAAACTGCACAATTCCTATCATTGTTATGGTTAAAGACTTGTAAAGTTGAGTAACTGCCATAGATGGGTCTATCGTGGCCACCATAATTTTTTTGAAACTATAGAGTAAAATCACCATTAAAATTTTAATGTTGGCTGGAAATGTTTTCAGATTTTATTGATTATTACTAAAAGTAACTCTAAATTTTTTAATTGTTAGTGATTCCAGATTTTTTTTAGCCCTGTGTTTATTTTTATTTTAAAGTAGAAACCAAATTTCTTTATTTCCAAATTTACTCTTTGATTGTCCTGGGACCTAGATTTACTGAAAACACCTTTGCCAAATTGAAAAATTCAAGATTTTTTTTATATTTTTTTTCATCTTCACATTTAGGAAATCTCACATACATTTAAAATTTAAAAATATATATTGAGGTTTCCCATTCTAACATTAAATTACACACAAATCTACAGTCGATTAAACTTTCCATTAGATTAGTAGATGATGGGTTCCACTAAATATTTGGAATGTTTTCATGCAACTTCCTTCACTCAAATAAAGAAAAAAGTAATAAAAATAGATTAGACTAATTAGTAATTAATAAAATTGTGTTTTCCTCTTGATATTAAATCGAAGTGATGACTGCCCATCCTTGAAAAAACCAGACCTATTTTCACTTAAGTTTATCTAAATATCAAGAGATTTAACATTTATATTATGTTTTCATTTAATAAATCTTTCTCTCATGATTAATTAAATTTGGTGAGGCTTTCAATTAGCATTTGGCAAATTAGGAGTAGTGTCTGGTGAACATTACAAATAATTAATATGGTTTCCACTTATCATTATATAAATCCTTCTTGAGGTTCACTGAACATGTTTTTAAAAAATGGCCGATTTACAGCAATAATTAATAAATCTAGAGAGACTATATAGTTATGGTATTATGAATGGTATTCAAATTTGTTTTTATCTCATAATTAAATGTATCTAAAGTGACGTCTACTGGAAAAAAAAAAAATCTGGAAACATTAGAAATTTAGAATAGATTCCATTAAAAATTTTAAAAATGTAAGTGATTACTTTTTGAACAAGTTAATCATCATTAAATTAATCTTGATATTGCTTAAATCAACCTTAGACAAGCCAAAAATAGAGTTCACACAGCAGTAAATAAAGCTTGATAGTTGTCCACTCAACAATAGATAAAATGTCATGTGTTTGACTAAAAATTTAAAACCAATAACAATAACATGGCTGATATACAAATAGTATAATTTTCTAAGAAAAAAAAAACTAAAGTTAAAAAATTTGTTCCTGATTTTAAATTTATTGAAAATTATTTTTGAATTATTTATATAGTTTTTGTTTTATATGATATTTTTATTTTAGAGCCAATGGAAAGTCATTTGTCTGCGATGTAAATGGTTTTAGTTTTGTAAAGAATTCCAACAAATATTATGATGACTGTGCCAAAATTTTGGGTAATATGATCCTTCGAGAACTTGCTCCAACTCTCCATATACCTTGGTCTGTTCCATTTCAGCTTGATGATCCTCCTATAGTCCCAACTACATTTGGTAAAATGTATGTACTTTTAATTTATATTTGTCTTGTCTAAAATAATTTTTTTCCTCAAGATGCAGTATTACTCATTTTTTTAGGATGGAATTGAGGTGTGTTGTTGCAGTCATACGACATGGTGATAGAACACCTAAGCAAAAAATGAAAGTAGAAGTCCGCCATCCAAAGTATGATTTATACTTTTTTAGTTTTATTTTTTTTAAAGATTTATTTTTAATGATAAAAGAAAAATAGAATGTTAAATGAAACCTATCTTATTTTTCAGATTTTTTGAAATATTTGAAAAATATGGTGGTCGTGCAGATGGCCATGTGAAACTGAAACGTCCAAAGCAACTGCAAGAAGTTCTGGATATAGCTCGATATCTTCTTTCTGAAATTGAGCATCGGACTGCTCCAGAGCTTGCTGAAAAGCAAACAAAATTAGAACAGTTAAAGAGCGTTTTGGAAATGTAAGTATGAAGATTTTAGTAAGATTTCACTGATACCTTCCTTTATTCTTTAAGAATAGTTTTTAATAATTTTTTACAGTATTTACTGAAAAAAAGTATTCTCCCTTGCCATTGAGTTCTAAAATTTTTCAGTAAGATAAAAGGAATGAATTCTAAACATATAAGCTATTTTCAAATTAAATGTTCTCAAAATCTTAATACTCAGATTTAGGAGTGCCGAATTAGCCGGAGGGAAGGAACTTTTTTGTAACTCAAAGTCTGTTGCTGCAGGTTCAAGTCTCTGCTTGTGCAGGCTTTATAAAAGTCTACTTAGTGCCATATGTTCACGTAGACTTTGACGGTCATCAGATGTATTTACCGTTTCTTCTTCCGGGTTAGACCGTGTCAAGTTTTTGATAGTTGCCGAGCTTTCGCACATCACATGATGTGCTAAAGCTCGGCAACAATCAAAAACTTGACACGGTCCAACCAGGAAGAAGAAACAGTAAATACATTAATGCCATATGTTTTTAGAATTGGGTGGTTACCCAAGGGCTAGCCCTCCCCTCGATGACCCCAAGTGGTTGAAGGGGAGGTAAAAAAAATCAGATTTTTTAAAAGCCAATTAAGAAAGTTAATACAAGGGTGTCCAGAAAGTTAGTGTACTAAATCTTTGTGAGTTATAGAAATTTTGATTTGAACAAAAAATTACCTGATTACATTAGTACATATCTAAGCTTTTTTTCAACATGGTCACCATTCCTCTCAATCCAGGTGGTGTACTGGGGTATCAATTTTTTGATGCCCTCCTCGAAGCAGTTTCGTGCCAATCTCTTCATCTACTTATCCACCTCCCCATCAGTTGAAAACCTTTTTCCACCCATGTGTAGCTTCAGGGAGGTAAAGAGGTAGTAATCTGATTGTGCTAGATCAGGGGAATGCGCGGGATGGTCCAAGACATACTATTTAAACGAGGCGAGCAGGTCTTTCGCGGCATTAGCATGCCTCTCCTCTTATTCTGAATCACCCGCCGTAATTTTCTTAGCGTCTCACAGTATCTTGCAGCATTGATGGTCTCCCTTTGAGGCAAATATTCAATAAGAATTATGCCTTGACAGTCCCAAAACACGGATGCCATGATTTTCTTGGATGAAATTGTTGTTATGAACTTTTGGGCAGAGGGTGAAGGGGTGTGAAACCATTGTTAAAACTGCCTGTTGATTTCCGGTGTGTAGTGGGCAACCCAAGCTACATCTCCAGTAACGATGGTGAGGAGAAATTCATCGTCATGAAGTGTGTAATGTCTCAAAAACTCCTCTACTCGATTCAATTTGTGTTGGTCTGTCAACTATTTCGGGACCCACCTTGCCAACAGTTTCCGGTATCAGAGGGTTTCTGTGATGATTTCATGTATCAGAGATTGAAAATTTGTGGAAACATTGCAGAAAGTTCATCCACAGTCAATCTGCGATCGTCACGGATCTTATTTTTGGTTTTTTTTCCAAAGTTTTGTCAGTCACAATTGAAGGTCTTCCACTCCTCTAATCATCAAGTACAGATGTATGAACATTTTAAAACTTGCCACACCACTTGAACACACTTGTATGATTAATAGTTTTATCACCGTATACAGTTTGTACCTCATTACAAACCTCCACTGTAGTTAATTCCTTCCAAATAAAATTGATAATGCCGCATATTTCACACTTGAATTTCTCACTAAACATGTTGCTGAGTCTACAGTTCTCAACATACTGATCTCCAAGCAGTCTTGTTGTAGAGGGGAGAAATCACCCTATGCACCAGTGCAGCCAACATGTGGAAAAACAATTCCCTACCGCAGTGACAGTCTCAGTTCACTTACTTTCTGTACATGCCTCATATTGTATTTACCATTTCATCTTCCGGGTTGGACCGAGTCAAATTGTTCTTTTTTGCCGAGCTTTCGCACATCATGTGATGGCTTCTTCAGGGCTGAAAAGAGAATGAGAGTTGTAAAGAGAGATTTTTAAAAATCCAGATGGTATATATTTACCATGTTTTATACACCAGGTGGTGTATAATCCCGGCGCGGTCTTGTCCTTGGGCGAAGTCTGCCTTCCCATTGGTTGAAACTGTGTTCTGGTGGCTGGTCTCTGGAGTAGTCAGGTAGCTGGTCACTGATTGGTTGGATCCTCTTGTCAATTAGCGCTGGTTTCCAGTTTTTGCTCAATCTGTATCCGTCTTCTCTGTTGATATTTTTCGGATTCTTGGTTATAGCCATCACATGATGTGCGAAAGCTCGGCAAAAAAGAACAATTTGACTCGGTCCAACCCGGAAGATGAAATGGTAAATACATCTGACGACCGACGAAGCCTACGTGAACATCTAACCAACCTGCCTCATATTATTTTGCTAAACATTTGATTGAAGTAAATTATTTTAAAGAAGTGTAGTTTTGGAAGAAAACCATTAAAATTATTGATTATCATTGTGCTTTCATATTTTTTTTTTTAATTTCAGGTATGGGCATTTTTCTGGTATTAATAGAAAAGTGCAAATGAAATATCAACCAAAAGGTAGGCCTAAAAGTTCCAGCAGTGATGATGGTGAGTCGAATAAAAATGGTGAGCTTTAGAAATCATTTTGACATCCATTTTTTACTTGTAGCTGTTTCGCCAGAAACTTTTTTTTATGCTACTATTAGTTTATTAGTTTCATACATATTCATTGAGGTTAAAATTTGAGTAAATAATTTTTAATATAATATTCAAATTTAAATCAAGGTCTAGCCCCACATAAATATGTGGAGTTAGACTTTCATTTAAATTTAAATATTACATAGAAAATTACCTCCACCCTAGCATAAAAATGAATAATTAATTTTTATCCTGTATTGTACAAAGGTCATATAAATTCTATTGTATTTATTTAAATTTGTCAAAAATTTAATGTAGTGATAATAGACCTTAAATGCAACAAAAAGGTTTTTATGAACCATGTTACAAATTTTGCTACAAAGATTTTTAAAAAATTTGCGTTATTTGAGTTAACTAATTTTTCCTGATTATGGAAACTAAGCCCCATTGTGTGTGGAATAATCGTGAAACTATTGCTGCATCTCAAAGAAAAAAACATTTTCTTGAAATCTACACTTTATTTATCAATTGACGTATAAAATCAGTCATGAAAGTATTCATAAAATGTTATGATAAATATCTTTAGAACCCTGCTCGCTTGGCCGAGGGAAACATTTGAGATTCCTAAGTCAGACACTGCGGGTTCAATTTACCCTATGGGGAATCTTTTTGAGAAATGATGTGCCTTGCCCTGTTCCATGAGTGTTTAAAATAAAGTAGATTTACAACTTTTGTGACTTAGCATAAATATGCATTATAGTATATGGTGTGTTAGTTATCAAAATGTTTCTAATCAACAATTTTTGCTGTAAATCTTCAATCTTGATCAAGTAAATTATATAAATATTTTAATAATCATGTTAAAGTTTAGTACTATGTTGTTTTTTTCATTTTAAAGAAACTGTTGGTTTTTATGGTGTTAATTTTTAAAATGTTTTTTATCAAGTCTGGTTTAGATTAACCCCCACTCCAAATGTTGCATTCAGAAAATTAACATAATATATTTTTGAAGAATTATTTTAATACTTTATGTCAATTTCAATTCTGATTAAAATGCAAGCTGTATCTGTGAGATCTTTAAAATTTCCTTATCATATTTATTGTTTCTGCTTAACCCCTATAGCTCATCCAATTAAGTTTCCATGGTTCACAGATATTTTTAATAATAATTTTAGTGCTATGGATCAAGTCATCAATCATTTAAGTAAAAATTATGGCCACTTGACCTTTGGAAATTTTTAATTAAATGTCAGATTTCAGGTTAATTCTCATTCCTAAAAACTTAATATTAATTATTCACTGAGATTACTATTTCAATGTCAAATGTCGAATTTTGTCTAATTAGAATAAAAATTACTCCTGGTATACTACCATATTATTTTTATATTATCCTAAACAGAACAGTATGTTCTGTTTCATCCTAAACAGAACATACTGTTCTGTTTAGGATGAAAACCTAATGAGAAGAAATAAATGAATGACCAATTATCAATGTTTAATTTAGAAAACAATAGGATATAAATGAAATTAATAATATATGAACAAAAATTATATTTACAATTGTTGAAGTAAGTAGGAGTCATGTGAAGGAAAATGGTAAAATAGTGAATAAAGTCTTTTATGTAACTTATGTAGCTTTCAAACAGTGGAAATTAATTAGAATAAAGACAGAAGAAAATTTATCTTCTTTTGCTCTTCTATTAATACAAGCCTTTATTTTTTCTTTTAAAAGTGAGCTTGCCAAATTTAATTTAAAAGACCAACTAATTCTGGCATCTAGCCTGACCAAGTAAAATTTTTGGTTTATGTAATTAAATTAAATATTACACATGCTGGATAAAAGAAAAAAAAAACTGCTTTTAATTGCACTTGTTACTTCATTTAAACCCCCACTCCTTTTGGCCTAACTAATATTTTCTCTTCTTCGGGGTAAGACTAAAAATTTAATTTTTACAACTGAGCCTTATACATCTGTACATCAATATATAACCAAACTCTGCTTGTGTGAGCTGCATAACCTCCATTTCCATTAAATGATGTGTGAATTATCGACCAGGTTATGAAATTGAGTTAGTAGATTACTGAGAATTTTGGCCAAATAATTTTGTACAAATACTTTAGTCAAGGCCAATGTTTCAAGAATACATTTTCTCTTTTTCAGGGGAAAAAAATTGATTAGTTACAACTCAACCTTGAACATCTGCAACTCAATATATAACATAATTGTTGACCTGTAGAGGAGAAAATATATTGACCAATATCCTCAATAACCTATCTCTCTCTCTCTATATATATATATAATATACATATNTAGCTATATATATATATATATATATATATATTGTGTGTGTGTGTATTAAAAATGAGATACTTTTCAAGACATGTAGCATCTGAAAATTCACTATTTATTACTGTTCCCAGCATTTGTTCAGTTGAAACACTCAAAGACTTTGAAAATAAGATTAATTTATATAGAAAAAGTCTATATATTTCTTTGTTTTTAAAGCAATTAATTTCTTTGTTCATTTCCAAATCAGCCATGGATAATTCAATAGAATTTAATATATACAGGAAACCAATAGAATCTGACATAGTACCAGCGAATTCAGCACATCCCTGGAGCTAAAAACTAATCTCATTCGGTATTGGTTGAATCAAATTTCTCTTTACCAGAAATTTACTACTGGGAAAAGATATAATCCTTCAGTTGGCAGATGAGAATGGTTTTGGAGAGAAGCAATCTATTTAGGAAAAAAAAAACAAAAAAACTCTAGTTAATAAATAGTAGGAACTATGAGAAAATGATGCCAAAAGGGAGGGTTTTTGTTATATAAAATATGCTGGGGTGAGACCAAAGTTTTTTAAATTTTTGCCAAGTTTTGATCTAAATTTCAGGCCTTTATCAGAACAAATAAGGGGGATGGGAAGAGAGAGACTCCTACTGTATGATAACTAAATAAGACTGAACTGGCTAACTCAGTCATGATTTAGTTACCATGGAGCAGGAGTCATCACTTCTTTTGAGGAGTGAAATGATAAAAGTCACTATTTCTATGATGGTATAGGCAAGGAACATGGACATTTTGAATGCTTATCCAAGGCTCCTTATTGCTGAAAGCTACAAAGGAAAAAGGAAGAGGAAAATAAGATTTTACAATGAGTTACTATTATTATTTTATATTTCTTTGTCTATTTATAGCTTCAAGAACTAAATAAATTAGGTTGATGAGAAAAACACCAATTTAAAAAAAAAGTTTTTACATTTTCAGAGGGCCAAGGTCCATTGCTGCATTGATCTATTATCAATTCCTTTGCTATAATTATGAATTTTGTAGAAAGAAATAAAATTTAGGTAAATTAAATGGAGAGTTTTTGACTGTATAGATAGAAGATGTTTTTTGTTGGGGTTTGATAAAGGTTGATCCAAAAAATATAATTTAAAAAATGTGTATTTTTTATTATCAGTCGACGTTTTAGCTCTCATATGAAATGTTCATGAACATTTGATCCAGGTAGCACAACATCCCGGATGATGGTTTACAATGTAGGCCTAAATATCAGCAGATAATTGAAAATACACATTTTTAAATTTTATTTTAACAATCAACCTTGACCATGTATTATTTCAATCATGAATTTAACCCAAATTTGATTTAAACTTAAAATATAATTTATCGGGGAAATATAAGTTTCTGGTAACAGTTACAGGTATGAAAAGGATTTCTGAGGTCAGTTACCCTTTTTTCAGTTATTTGTTATCATTAGTTGTTATTCTCTCTTAGTGTGACTTTTCCTCTTATAAAGTATTATGGTAAAATACTTAGCATTATATTATTAGTATTTTAGAATATTGTGAGTGGTAGAACAATGAAAGTACTTTATTATCCAATATGATTCACATAATTGCTTTATTTTTTTCTAATTTGTTTGCTTTGCTTTACAATAATATTATGGACATGAGACCTCATTAAGTTCTAGCATGTATTCATTAAATTCCTATACATATTGTACATTCCTAGTCTTTTAATATTTTATTAGATCAGGTTTATTTTCTTTGAACTAATTCATTTACAGTGCAAAGTCTTTAGTATTGCTGAAAATCCATAAAATTCGGATAATATTTCATGTTGTCCAATGCAGCAATTAATTAATTTATACTAATTAATTTATATAGATAACATTAAAGCCATCTTATTGCTTTCAGATGGCCCTAGGGAACCCAGCCTTGTTCTTATTGTTAAATGGGGTGGAGAGCTGACTCCAGCTGGGAGAATACAGGCAGAAGAGTTGGGTCGTGTATTCCGATGCATGTATCCAGGCGGGCAAGGTAGACACTACACTGGTCAGTCGGTATAAAATAATTTTGATATGCTGCTGCTTGCCAATATCCAAATTTGCTCTCTCTTTTTCCATTGCAGTATGTGCTTTGAAATGTCTTTTAAACTATGTATCTTGGCTTTGGAAGAAGGTTATTAATCCTTGCAAACATTAATAACATTTAGATAATAGTTATAAGTATAATGGCATAGCACCAGTAACAATTAAATATCTAAAAGTAATGTAAATGTATTTAATTTCTCATCCCCAATGTTGACTAATATTATTTATGTTTCTGTAAGACAGTGTATATATATATATATATATATATACTTGTTTGCGCATTNTATATATATATATATATGTATATATTAGAAACACACTTATTATTTTTATTTAAAGGTTTTATTTGGATTCTGAATGCTTTTCCTCATTTGTGTATAATTTTAGTGAGATACCTTGAAAAACCATTTTGTCATTAATTTTTAATGTATAAGTGTTGAAAATTAATTAACATTCTGTAACCATGTTAAGTCCTTAACTTTAGGAGATGGGAAAGTTGGACCAATTTATGATGATAATTTTTATTTCATGTACTATGTACTTTCGCTACTAACATTTTAAATTATTTTATAAACAAATTTACTAAATTATTATTGAGAAAATCAGCTTATAAATTCATTTAAAAACAATATTATTATTGCTCTGTCAGGACAGTTGGGAGTTGATCCTTGATGAAACTACAAATTCTTGTCTGTTCTGTTATAACCATTTAGCATTTAGCAATAACCCGATAATTTTATCATTTTTAAGGGACCTGGTTCCTCTGAGTCAGTTTTCTAAAATTTATTTTAGTAAAAAATATTAATTTGAATTTCATTGGTGGGAATATCATTTTTTTTTTTTTTTTTTTTTTGTTAGCCATACTGTTTCTTTTAATAATATTTTTGGCTCTAATTGACTTAAGGATGAATAAGGGTTTGTTTTATCCCTAGGAACATAGTATTTTATACAAAGTACTCAAAAATCCAACATAGATAAGTTTTGTCTAAAATGATCTAATTTATGAAATTGATCATCTGAAATTTTTCTAAACATTTTAGCTAGTTCTTCTGAAAATTACTTTATAGTAGTCTTATATATGTTCTTAAAAGTACAAAATTTGGTTATTGTAATTTTTGTTGTGAGGAAGAAGTTTGGGTCCTGTATTTAATATATCATTCAAAGATTGCTCATATTTGCTTTTTAATATACCATATAAATACAATACTTTGGAGTATCCGCAACATTAGAAGCTAGCGACTTGTGGCCTTGAGTTATCTATTCCTTAGATGAGATTCTATTCCTTTAAATTGAGGCTCAGGCTGAAATTTGTTTTCAGTATAAAGCATTTCATGAATAAAATTGACCTATTTAATATGATTAACTATGGTAGAAATTAACTTTAATAAGTAACTTCTGTTATTAATTGGTAGTGAAATAATGATATTGTTAACTGGCCATACGTAAAGCACAACTTAATTTTGGGGTACATTAATGTTTGAGGTTTTGTCAGAAAGGAGTTTAGAAAAAAAAAATCCATGGGAATTTATTCTTTAATGTTTTTTTGGCCTTTTCTAATAAAAGTATAGAATTCTAACTGAACCTCAATAATAGATGTGCGCATATACCTCACAGTCAATTATTTCTGCCTGTCTTAACTCAGAAAGGTTTCTCAGGTTTTTTAGGGAATATTAGTGCCGTATGAATAAGTATTCAACCATTTAAAATACATAATTAACCAAATTATTCTGAATGCTGGACATATGAAAGAGAATTTGTTTGTTAGGAAAATTTTCAGAGGCCTGATCTCATGGGAATGTCCCAGAAAGCACTTAGGAGTGTGGGAGTGATAGCCTGAAAGATATAGACATGTTTAGAAAGACCACTGTCTATCATATCAGCACCTAATAGGAGGAGTTAAGTTCAAGTAAGGTATGCTGGGAGAAACATAAAATAGAAAATGAATCTTGGAATTCTCCAATAGTTTTTTATATAAAAGTACATGTGTAATTTATTTTCCCATGTATTTTTTATCATAATTGGAATCACAACAATGCTAAAAAATTTAAATGCAAGCTGTACCTTAGCTTGTAATTAATGAATTGGAATATTACCAATTACAAACTTTTTTTTTCCATTTTCCTTTCTTTTTTTTTTTAATTTTCATTATTCTTCTGTTTTATTTTAAGTTCCTTTTTAGTGCATTTTAATTTACTTAAAATCTTTATAATTTTGTCCTGGTCATAAATTATTTCATGGCCATCTGTGAAGGTTTGAGTTCAAATTTGCTCTCTTAAACAATACTTCTGATATTAATAATATAGTCCTCATTAAAATGTTTCTTATTAGAATTCAATAGTTAAAATAGCATACAACAAATATTCACCAACTAATAAAACAAAGGTTAAACCTAATGACTATACATCAGTTTTTGGATTAAGAGTTACGGAAAAAGTTGGGAAAGATACTTAGCTAAAGTCACAAATATACTAAATCCTTGCTTCTATTTCTTGTAAGCAGATTAGCTCCTTTCAAATTAGTATGGCCATGTACATTGCATGTAATGACTCAGAGGATTTCTGGTGTGCTACTAGAGAACACCCAGTCCTTTTTAGGTACTATTCTTAATAAGGTGACAGGAAACATATGCTAGCCACATACGCCTTCTGTAATGTTGTTGGGACTGTTTCTTTCATATAAATATTATATATAACATTCTTGACTCATAGCACACTACAGAAGGCATGTGTGTGGCTAGCACACTGTTCTGGCCTCTTTATTAATAAATATATTGCTTTCAGATGGCCCTAGGGAACCCAGCCTTGTTCTTATTGTTAAATGGGGTGGAGAGCTGACTCCAGCTGGGAGAATACAGGCAGAAGAGTTGGGTCGTGTATTCCGATGCATGTATCCAGGCGGGCAAGGTAGACACTACACTGGTCAGTCGGTATAAAATAATTTTGATATGCTGCTGCTTGCCAATATCCAAATTTGCTCTCTCTTTTTCCATTGCAGTATGTGCTTTGAAATGTCTTTTAAACTATGTATCTTGGCTTTGGAAGAAGGTTATTAATCCTTGCAAACATTAATAACATTTAGATAATAGTTATAAGTATAATGGCATAGCACCAGTAACAATTAAATATCTAAAAGTAATGTAAATGTATTTAATTTCTCATCCCCAATGTTGACTAATATTATTTATGTTTCTGTAAGACAGTGTATATATATATATATATATATATACTTGTTTGCAGATTCTTGGGCTCTGAGGATGAGACAATG
>KZ806944.1:96718-112033 GCA_000696205.2 Oncopeltus fasciatus
TAAATAAATAGTAAATATATTGTAAATATAATTTTTACAATTTTATATTTGTAGAGCATAAAGAATTGATATTTGTAAAATTTAAATTTGGTTTTTTTAAATAAGGTCTTAAAAAAAATATTGAAAGCCATGTAGACATTAGTTGATCTTCAATCAAGTGCCCATTACTTTTTAAAATTGTTGTTTTTTTCTCAAGCAGAAGAATAATATGTTAAAAAATAAGGATTTGTGTTAAACATTTGCTTTTGGTAAAATAGCCATTGGGGGGCTAGTTAGTTTTGGAATTGTATCATGTGCGGTAAATGTATAAACCTAAAAAAAAAGTAATAATACAAGTTTCTTTATATAATTTCATGCAACTCTTCAAAGTCACTTATTATTTTCAACAGTAGGATTACAATTTTTTTTCTGTTTTAAATTTGTCAGTTTAAATATGTTGCTTGATTTATGCAATTTTTTAGATTATTATTTTGGTTCATTCATTATACATGAATTTATAATTTTATGAAATATTTATTTTGTGGTAACTTTGTTTTGTTTTTTATAGATAAAATTAAAATCACTCACTTCAAAATTTTAATTTTTAAATAAATTAACATTATTAAGAAATTAGTCATAAACTGTTAATATAATTAAGTGTATCTGTTAAGTGATATGGAAGAAAAGGCTAGTTAGAAACCTGCCTAAGAAAAATTTTCTTCAAAGCTATTTATTTCCTCATAAAATCTCTTTTGGCCCGAAGGGTTTGAAGAAGGGCTACCTTATTTTTATTCGTTCTAAAAGATATTTTCGCATGATATTTAAAATCATTTTCTTATATGAAATTTATATCTTTTCTACTAACCTCCCTCTTCCCCCTCCCCTCTCTATTTCTAACTGCTTTCTAACTTTGGGGAATAGAAAACTTAATTTTTTCCATCAAAGAGCATTTATTTTTACAGATCAACGGCAGACCTCTTAGAGTTTCAGACCAAAAGGGATTTGTGAGTAATTTCAAAGATTGTAATTTGGTGTAAATTATTATCCACTGGAGTTATGGTTGAATGAGGGACTACAGTGTACAAAACATTTCCCCACTATTAACTTTTTCTTTTTTGTTCATTCATGTATTATAAATCAGAATTAAATTTTGGGGTAAATTTTTGAGGCCTTAATTATTAATAAATAATGAAAATCAAATTATTTTTGAAGTAATGAAAATGGATTCTCATTGGCTTGACATACTCGTGCATTTGGCAGCCATTAAATTCATTTTGTTGATACTATAGTCAAGATATTTTCCATTCACTATTTTTTATTTAGCTTTAATCAATTACATTTAAGCAGTAGAAGTAATTTTTTTTTTTTTCTCTAAAAAATGCCTGTATCTGACAAAAGGAATTGTTTACTAAGCTATACAAAGACAATCATAATAGGTATATGTGACTAACCAGCAGTAAATAAAAGCAATTGATGCTAATAATTATTTGATAATTATTTATTATTGAATTATTCCCGCACTAGGGAAAACAGCAGTGGCTATAGAGCTGCCTTGTGATTCAAATTAGAGACCAGATAGTATGGCTTTTTTCTAATCTCACTTTGCCAATTAAAAACAAAAAATTTTCAGTTTTAAATATATTTTATTCCAAGTAAAGTATTTGGAATAAATATTGTGACAAGAATTTTTGAATTAATATTGAGACAAAATGTATTCATAAATAGTAAAAAGACACTGATTGACTGTAAATTGTATTACTGATCATTATATCTATTCATCTGTCTTCTACTGTTCTTAGATTACTAATATTTTATATAAATTTTTTTTATCACATTGTAAAGTCTTGTTGAACATTGCTCTGTTTTGTGCTTCCATATCTATATAGATACAGTACCCAATGGCTAATATAGTGGACAGGTGCTATTACATCCACGCCCAATAAAATTTTCTTATCATGTCCCGCTAATATTTGTGGCAGACCACCGATCCTCCTCTCATCAAGCTTATGTCATTCAAGCTTGTGTTTCTTTTAAAACTATTATTTTTTAATGTTATTTATTATATTTTTCGTTCATTTCAGTTGTAATTTATATTTTTTTAAATCTCCTATCCTGCCCATCAGTATGGTATCTGACCAATCTATCAACTTCAGAATGCTGGAAGATAAGTATACGAAAATCATCTGAGCCCATATATAAGAAAATATTCTTGAGCCTATAAGTATGTATGAAAATAGTCTTGACTATTAGTCTCTAAATATTGTCATTTAGAAATAGAAGGAAAATGTATGATAATAAAAACCGCTTAACTTGTAAGTTCAAATGGAGAGTTTTTTTTTTACCGTATAGATTATTAGTGGATGTTCTTTTTGTTGGGGTTCGGTCAAGATGAACTGAACCTTTACAAAAAGAACATATACATAACTTGTAATTTTTCTAGTGTGATATTCTACTTTAGTGAACCATGGCTGGAAAGCAGTTATATTACTATCTATCAGAAGATCATCGCAGTATTTAGAAATCAACATTTTTTTTCAAGCTTTTAAAAATTCAAATTTTGATTATTTATTTAAATTCTGATTTTTATCCTGGCAAAATTACTCATAACATCTTATTTGTAATTATTGGGCTTAGTTTTCTTTTAAATATTTAAAAAAAACACTGCAGTTCCTCATTGAACCAAAAGTTATTACTTAGGCTTTTTATGTTACTTTTTTGTAATAACAGGATCCAAAGGATGAACAGTGGAGAAGAGCTATGGAGTATGTCAGTATGGTATCTGAGCTAAATTACATGTCACAAATTGTTATTCTTCTTTACGAAGATCCAACAAAAGATCCAAATACTGAAGAAAGGTATTTATTTTTATGATAAATTACTTTTTCTTTGATTATTGTACTTCTACATTATTTTTTCATTATTGCTTAATCATCTTTTTTCTAATAGATCAATCGAAAGTATTTAGTACTACTCTATCAGTAAATGAAACTGTACTACCTCGATACAGTACTACCTTGAAAAACTAATTATTAATTAAAAATAAATGTATTGTTAGGTTAAGAAACTTCATTGGGCCAGTCCTTTTGTGAAGTTAGAAGACAAATGAGATTCCATTTCCAAATGACTGGGCCAGTCATTTTTTATGTCATTCTTTCCTAACCCATTAGCAGTAATTTTCATTTATAGAGTTTCAGTGTCCATTTTATTTATTAATTTTTTTTTTTAATAATTCAGAAATAAATTATTATTATAAGCATTATTTCAAAATCGAAAATTTCTTTTAAGAACATCCATCATTGGGACCTGTGAAGAATCTTCTAAATTTTAAAATATAATTTATTTCAAAATTATATAGAATAGAACTATTGGTTAACTCAAACAAATTCACAAACTGCAATAAAAAAATTCAAGACTCAAGCAAAAAATTCTCCTGAAAGTATAAAATTATAATTATTCTTGCTATCTATGTCCTTTATACATTGACATATTTATAAGTAGTATTAAAATATTTAAAAGCATGATAGAACATTGTTTTAAAACATAAAATTTACACACATTTGTAGACTTTGCGAAGCAATAAGCACTCAACTAAATATTATATTTCTATCGAGAGTATCCCAGTTATTTTGTAGAATTTCTGCCAAAAAAATAATTAAAAAAATGTTGCTATGTAAAATTAAAAATATACAAATTAATTAATAAATACAAATATAAAATTTTTAACAAATGTCAATAAAAAAAGTTAATTTATGTGTTAAAACTATTTTAAAAAATTAACTACTTAAACAGTTCTTAAAAAAATAAGTATAAACTATATCACAAATATATACAATAAAACCCAAAAACAGTTATAAATAAACTGATTAATTTCATGGTAACCCGCAATCAACCATATTCCACTTGATATATCCAAAATTCAGAAGCAGAATGTTATAGGANATATATATTTCATCTCTCTTATTTATCTCCACATTAAAATTAAGATAATGATGAATGATGTAATATATATTATGCTTTTATTGAATAAAATGAACTAATCATCTATCTATTTAGTTGAAATATAAACAACTTCTTATCAGGAGAATTTAAATACAAATTATAAAATTCTTCTAAGGCAAAAAAAATTTTTTTTAATTTGTAAGTGAATATGCATTTTTTTTTCATGCATTTGTTCATCTAAACAATTAACATTATAATATTTATTTCAAGGTTCCATGTCGAGTTGCATTTCAGCCCTGGAGTTAATTGCTGTGTTCAGAAAAACTTACCTCCAGGCCCTGGGTTTCGTCCACACTCTCGTAATGATCGTTCAACTGCACGAACTTCATCTGACAATTCTCCAACTGTGAGTTTTTCACTATTAAAGGCATTTTTTAATTAAAATTTTTCTGATATTTAATTGTATCAAACATGATGTTACTAGTAACTTAAGATAGTTTTTAAATTTTATTCTATAAGAATATTTATGATGAATACTTTTATTTATTTACCGTTTCTTTTTTTTTTTCTTTTTCTGGGTTGGATCGTGTCAAGTTTTTGATAGTTGCCGAGTTTTCGCACATCATGTGATGGCTTCTTCAGGGCTGAATAGACAATGATTTGATACTTGTATTTGATAATTATCTAATTTTTATTATATTTTACTGATTTTATCAAAAAATTCCTTGATATGTGTAGTAAATTAAATTCCTTGATATGTGTAGTAAATTAAATTCCTTGATATTTAATTCACATCTTCTATGGCCATATTCACTTGCATTTAGGTTCATGGAGTTAGAAAACTACTAACTTACCTGAGAGATTACTTGTTTAGTTTTTTCAAAACAGTGGTTACTCAGTCAATTTTAAATAGTTATTGCTTTTTACAAATATAATCAAATGAATCACCCTTTGAGATGTGACCATAAACCCTTCTTGTAGATCTCTTGAGACATCACTATCATGATGATAATCACAATAATAATAATTGATCATAATTACCCAACAGTTTTGGAGTATTTTATTTTTTGATCCTGGCCTAAACCCTCCTAATTTCTCCAGCATAATAAAATAAAATAATAAAAAAACCACAAGCAATAGAGTAATCACTGATACACAACTTACCTTCTATATTTTTCATTAATTTTTGTCACTCATGAACATTCTTTTAATGTAATGGAAAAATAAAACTGTTATTCTTTTTTTTAAGGGTAAGTATTTTTATATGTAATGCTTGCTCTAGAGCATTGTGTCAGATATCTTATTTGATCCTAGTAAGGCTTAAGCTGTAGATTCTAATATATTTACATCTATTTTTCTAGGAATCTCCTGGCCCCTCATCCCCTGTAGCAAATCGAAAATCTACTCAAGTCGTCCAATCTTCAGAGCCTATTCCAATTAGGTAAGATCTTAGATTATATTTATATATAAAGAAAATGAAACCCTTGCGACTGTGATGTATATAGTAAATAAGAACAATATAAAAATAAGCATAGTGAGCATAAGAAAAATAAAAATAACACAGAGTATTTTAAATTTTTGGGGAGACTGCTCGCCCTTTACCAAAAAGTAGTAAAGCGAGACTGGTGCCTCAGAAAAATCAATTAAAAAAAAAAGCCTGCCAAAGCCAAACTTTAGCTTCAAATGCTGAAAAATATTTATCACCATCATATACTTACTCCTTTCATCATTTTATACTTCTTTCTATTGATTCTGCCTTTGTACTATAAGTTCATTAAGAAATTAGTATGTTAAAAAAAAGTATCACATAGAAGACGCATAATCTAAGCAGTTTTTCCATGTTCATAAAAGATGGATAAGACTAAATAAGAAAATGTATTTCACAAACCAGAGAGAACAATGAGTGTAAAAGGTATGACCCCTGAAGTTTTCTCTTGACTGGCTAGGAAAAGTAGTTATGACTTCTATCATAGTTACATTCATAAATTTCTTCCTTAATAAGTGTTGTGCATAAAAATTTTATAAAGTATAAATATCAGAAAATTTTATTTTACACCTAATATAAGCTGTAAACTTTTTTATAACTAAAATAAAACAAAAATATTACAATTTTGGTCTTCCTTTAAACCGCCTTTCCCCCTCATCCGATTTAAACCAAAAATTAGTTCTTTCAAGAATTTGCAATAGTACCGAATTCTTTTTCCATATTTTAAAAGTAAGAGTCTCGAAATAACATTCTTAAATTTCCATTTATTATATTCTGCTAAATTTATCCACCAAGAAATATTGAAAAAAAGTTTTATTTAATGCATAAATAAATTAGTATTTATTCCACAAAATTTCTATTTATTTATTAATTGCTTCAATATAATTAGTTTCTGTTCCCATAAGCCATCCTCATTTCTAAAAATTATAAATATATCAAGTATTAACATTTAAATAACATTTTTAAAACAGTAATTAATTGTATAAATCAATTAAATTTTCTTTATCTCAATTTATATACTCATATGTGAATACTTATCTTAATTGTATATATTGTCCTTATTAAATCCATGTATTTAATATAAAACAGTAAAGTATGATGAACTCCAATGAGTCAGTCTAATGAATAGTATTCTTTTCCTGAAAATAAGTTATTTAAACAATTTTATGTCCACAATGCTTCCTTTATATTCCTTGAGTCAGGGACATCATTCAAAAAGAGTAAAGGAGGCACCAACATCATAATGTTACCATGACAGACTGTCCCTTACCTATACCAGTTTAATAAAATATCCAAGATGAGCCAAGTCCAGTAACAAATTATATCACGATCCTTACAATGCCTTGCAGTTCAAGATGTGACCAACTTCAGACAAGACACTATTCTATATCCAACAGTTTGTAATATTCACCATAAAAGGCAGTGCAGCTTACTAACATTTTACACAAGTAACAAAAAATAAATGAAGTAAGTAAATGAATAAAATGTGTATTTTTTATTATCTGCCGACATTTTGACTTACATTGTAAGCCATCTTCAGGGCTGTTGAAATACAATGTTATAAGATAAACAAAAAACTGTATGATTTACATTATTATTACATAAAATGTATGTAACTAAAAGTAATGAGTTATAAAATGTTGTGGAAAAAGAATAACAAATATTTAGAAAATTCACCATACCTACCTATCATAAAGGCGAGAAAGGACTTGTTCACACCTGGGTCAAATTTTCATGACTGAGAGATAGGATTTGGAACTTGTGAGAAATATTTTAGATTGACAACATGCGTGGTGGAAGGGTGGGGGTATGAAGCGGTATGTACAAAGGGAGTGCGGCCTGCATCAAATGGGGCAATACCAGGAAAATAGGTAGAAATTATTCCGGATATGTAGTTTAAGGAACTAGGAGACAAGGTGGGCAGGTTTATTTAGGAGGAGGGATAATGGTTTTTCAGAATGTTGAAAATGTTTGAATAAGTTAAAGAGATTTGTTCTATGTCAGTTCTGTCATTAACTAGATTTTGTTGTAAGTTAATGTGAACGGTTTTGAATCATAGGTGTTTGTGATCATAGGGTTTAGTGGAAAGAATGGTAATGTTATCAAAGTTAAATGTCTGTCCTTCATGAATGATGTGTTTTGTGAGGGAAGTTTTTATTTTATTTTTTGCTAATGTCATTTTTGTGATTGTGATTGTGATTCTACACGTGCCTGTTTATATAAGCAATAGATTACACTACACCTTTTGCAACTTTAATTATTTTGTTGTTGCTTGGTTTTTCTTTATTGCAGTTTTATTTATTTTATCTTTTTGTATTGAAATTTTATGAAATTATTTTTAAAAGAGCAGAAGCGACAAAGAAATTTGTTTATACTTTGAAGTTTAAATAGAATAGTCATTATTGTTCACTAATATTGTCAGTAAAATATTATTTATGAAAAATAACAGTATTTTATTCTCCCTAATTTTATTCTTTTGATTACTTTTTTTCAGTCGTCAACCAACAACTGATGAATGGGAGGAAAGTGTGAGATCGTTGAAATCTTCTAGAGTTAGCCCTGCAGCTACTCAGGAGCAGCGTTCTAGATCTTACGACCATTGGTCCAGAACCGTTCAACCCCCAGTTCGATTAAGTGAGTTTCTCTTTGCTCTCTCATGTTCAGTTCATTTCATAGAGATCAGATGATTAACATAGGGCTTCTTTGGTTCATTGCTCATGAGTTGAACTGAAACCAAGCCATACAAATTGCTGCTTGGTTTTCCTGTATATGTTTCAGTATAAGTGCAATAATGATCAGACCCTTCCATTAAAAAAAATCTAAACATCCTTATACAAGATTATGATTGTATTTGTTTCATTTATTTGACATGCACAAAACTAAATGAATGAAATTATTACTTTATTTTCTGACTCTTAAGACCCTTTGATTAATAAAAATGACAGATGATTTTGACTTTAAAAAAATGTACATCACACGAGAACTGTGAAAGCTAAGGAGATTTGCCATTCTCCATTTAATAAAATTAAAAGACTAATTCAATTTTACGAGTCATGGACAAGGAAAATGAGGATAATTTGTTGGCAAGCGTAGTCCTTTCATCCTTGGTCGTAAAAAGCATTTAATAATGCATTATGAACCCTCCATACTGACTGTTCTGCGTAAACAAGGCAATCAAACCTCACAGATGGAAGAAATATACAAAAAAAATTATAAGACTTACAAAGGAATGTAATCAAATAATGTTCAAAAAGAGAGTTTGTTGACCGTAGATATTATTCTAAGATGATTTTAGTTGGGGTTCGGTCGAGGTAGATCCAAAAAAACACAAATAAAAAAATGTATTTTTTTATAATGAAGGATTATCTGCCAACGTTTCGGCTTACATTGTAAGCCATCTTCAGGGCTATCATGAAGATGAGAGAGGACGTCTTGTCCCTAGGTTCACATTTCCATGACTGAATGGAAATGTGAACCTAGGGACAAGACGTCCTCTCTCATCTTCATGATAGCCCTGAAGATGGCTTACAATGTAAGCCGAAACGTTGGCAGATAATCCTTCATTATAAAAAAAATACATTTTTTTATTTGTGTTTTTTTGGATCTACCTCGACCGAACCCCAACTAAAATCATCTTAGAGTAATCAAATAATGTTCACTTAGGGAAATTCTGGAAAATGAATTGCATGAAAAATAACAGTAAATACACTTCAAATTTCCTATGAAAAATTATCATTGATTAGCTTTTAACATAAAATATTAATTAATAAACATTTGCTTATTTAACTTTCATTTATTATAATAATTATTACATGAATTATGAAATTATTCATTATTATTCAAACATACAAATATAAATATTTACATAATTAATTGGCATATTGGCAGAAATATTTTAATAAAAAGACACACAAACTTATAGGTATATAAATAAAAGACATAACAAGGTCACTTAAAGTTAGTTAATCAGTAAATACCAACTTCAATGAGTTATTAGTTTAATTAAAACATTCAGCACAATGTTATTGTGGCCTAACTCTTTAACAGGCTTAATTCATTATATAAGTGTAAATTACCAACTGACAACAGAAGCAACTTATGAGTAGATATTGATGAGTGAACTTAACGGACAGTACTAAAAATTATTATATTAATGACTGATATATATATATATATATATATATATATATATATATATATATATATNAATCATACTTTTACTTATTTATCTTTTTCTCATTTCATTGCTTTGTTCTTACTTTTTTTTTTTACTTTCTATTATTATTATCATAATGTTATTATTTTTCTTCTATATAACTGCTGGCTGGTGGGATTTCTTAATCAACAGTGGGCGAAATAAATGAGAAATAGTCAAAAACTTCCACTGTTCACAAATTTCTTTTTAAATGCAGAGCGCTTTCAAGGTCCATACCTCATCTTGAATGCTCAGTTGACACAAAAATTTACCTTACAATTAAAGAGTTAAAATAAATAAATCGTAATAAATAACATATTGAACATAGTTAAACATAGGCATCAAATATTAACTTTTAAAAAAACAATATTGTAGTCTGTAAAATTAAAAATATACAAATTAATTAATAAATACAAATATAAAATTTTTAACAAATGTCAATAAAAAAAGTTAATTTATGTGTTAAAACTATTTTAAAAAATTAACTACTTAAACAGTTCTTAAAAAAATAAGTATAAACTATATCACAAATATATACAATAAAACCCAAAAACAGTTATAAATAAACTGATTAATTTCATGGTAACCCGCAATCAACCATATTCCACTTGATATATCCAAAATTCAGAAGCAGAATGTTATAGGAGCTCCTTACTTAAGTTATTGGAGCTCATTACTCAAGTTGGTTGAGGTGTACTCTCTTTGATCTCTGGCTATATTGGCTCCTTATCTTCTTCAGATGGGGCAGGGTTTCATCAGGTGTCATAGGGTGTTCTTTAATTCTGGTTTTCAGACAAGATCCGCTTTGTCCTTCATAAGATGAATCGAGGGCTGCTTTGACTTTCTCAGGGTTAATGGAAACTTCCCCCTTGGACATAGATAGTTTACTCTTTCCTGCTTAAATTTACACTTTCATTGATTTAAGAAAAACTCATATCCCCCATTCTTTCAGAGTACTCCCTCTAGTCTATTTAAATTTTCCTTATCATCTTTACTGGTAACAATTATGTTATCTTGAAGGAAAACAACTCTTTTGAGCCCTTGAAACATGGAGTGCCTCCTTTTCTAAAATTTTACATGTTTTTTTACCCAAGAGTTTTTTATTCTTCATTATTTGGTATGGATGAATATTTATTGAAGAGATTGAGCGCCTATTTAACATGGCATAACATTTTTTATTTGTTGGCAGGCAAACATTTTGGACCTTGAAGGCCTGGTTTGGTTTAGTCCTTTGGAAAAATCTGCAATGATATGCAAAGTACCTACAAGTTTTTTAGGGATCAAAGACAATGCTTTTTTTTTTAAACACTGTTTTCTGTAGGATACTGTTTTTAATCAGTCTTTTAATTTCTTCATTAAATTTCTTTCAAAGCTTTTGGAGCACTCTGAAATACAGGAACTTCACCTTTCTTCAAGTACAAATAGGCTGGCTTTTTGTAACATTTATCTTCCCCAGGGCTGATGACATCTGTATATTGAAGTATTAAGTCACTTAATACTTTCATTCTTTTAAGAAAGGTTCACTCAGTGAAATCCACATGGCCGAAAACATATATATGAAATCAAGGCGTTTAAACAATTAAATAATAGAATGTTCTCAACTATCAACTTTCATTACTGTAAATTTTTTTTTAACAGGTGAATTAAAGGCATAAATATATTTAAAAAAAAAACAAAATAAATAACAACTCTTCATGACCCTTTATTTTTGTTGACACCTTGGTTATCATATTTGATTGATTAACTCCTTGGCAGTCAGCTAATATTATTAGAGTCTGTTTTCTTATTTTTAAGGTTTCTTCGATGACTTTATTTTTCAAGGTTCCAATCGTTTCGTCTATTTCAATATAATAATCTTCAAAAATGTTTTAGTTATTCATATTTAGTATTAATTTTTGTTTTGGCTGTTTCTTCTAATTTTTTTTTTTTTTTTATAATTTTGATATTTTTTTATTTTGTTTTATATGCTCCTCATCTTGACTCTGTAATTTTTTTAATTTTCATCTATTCTGACTGGTTCTCTATAGATTTTTTTCTTAATTTCTTCTAAGTCAAACTCAAGTTTCTTGAAATCTGAGTCTGAGTTTCTTACTATTTGTAGTGTGCCATATTTTGTGTACTATATTCTGTCTTTTTAATATTTCTTTGACTCAAAAAGTTTTGAAGATAGATCAGATGTACTATTATATTAATAGTAACTAAATATAGTGATTTCTATTAGGAGCAAAAGCTTGCTAATAGAAAGTCACAGTTCAAAGATGGCTATTACAATTTTCAAAATGTAATTGAATTACCATTCATTTTGAAAATAATTTTTGAAGAAAAAAAGTTATTCTGAGAGTATTTTTCTATTTAAAAAATTGAAATATGTGAGTTCACTTGATGCATGGGATTCGATAATCATAATTGATAGATTTTCTGCTTAGTACACTCTGCTCTGGCAATCATCATAGAAAGGCTAGTATTTTAAGAGTAAATCTTTAGTATTAACTCATTTTTAAATGACGTATTTGATATATATTTTAAATTATATAACATTTGTTCTTTACAAGACTAAAATATTATTTTGTGTTTTAAAGAAGCTAAAAGCTAAAAAGCTCTGAAACTCACTTCACCTCTTAAAATATTTATTTAAAAAACTGCTGAAAGTTTAAAATAGAGAAGAATCTCTAAAATACTTTCGGAATTACACATTTTTTGTAATTACTGCCATTATGATTTTGAGATGTGTGTATTATGTGTTTGTTTTACAAAAATTTTATCTCTGTTTGTTTCTCTCTGAAAAAATATTGTTTTAATCATAATATATATATTTTTTTAACTCTTGTGCTTTTTTTTTTGCAGGATAATTATTTATCTAGCTATTCATCTCTCATTTTCAATTCTGCCTACTTCATTTTTTTAATACTAATTTTGTGCACTTTGTGTTTATATTGTCTTTGAAATATCTGGGCCTGCTTTTCCTCACCTCCTTTCCATTACTCAACTGATATTTTTGCTAGAATTTTAACTTTTTTTTTAGTTTCTTTTTCTATTGATTTTGGGACTGTTTTGACTTATCATTTGCATGACTTTTGTAGTTTCTGAGTAAATAAAATTTGTTTGTAATTTATTTTTTTAGAACATTCAAAAATATAGAATTGTAATTTTTTTTTCTCTTTGAAATATGAAGTGACTTTTTATGTCTGATTAATTATTATTAACATTATTATTATTATTATTAGCATTCAATGTTGATACAGGTTGCAACAGGTATAATACAGGCAATACATAATAATAAGTAAAATATTGAAGTAATTTAAGTAAATACATAAGGAACCACAGATACTATGATAAATAGTAAACAATAATTATGCAAAATAAAGCATAGGTAATTTATAAGTTATTTATACGCAGGAATCAGTTACTGTTACCTAAATTTAACTATTATTACACACATAATTGTCCCAACCTATGGATAATAATAATGCTCTTCAATCCTTCATATCCTCAAATCAACAATTGACACATTGTTAATTATTTCTTCTGAAGTAGACATTAAATAGACCATCTCCTGATATTCTGGGTATGAAAATTAAAGGTATTCAAAATATCATATTTCTTGGCTCTAATTATGTAGCATTACCTACTCGTTTTTTTACCAATGAGAGCTCGTTCAAATTTTTTAAAGTGACTCTCTGTTGAGGGAATACTATTTTACTCTGCTTAAACATTAATACTGAGTTATAGTTTTAATTTTGTTTTTGTGATTAATCACTTACATATAGTTGGTAAGTAAAAATGATTCATTTATTTATTTAATGTTAGCATTGTTAAGAACCTTTTATATTGTAAGAAACGTTTATATGACACCTAGATGACTGCCTCTTTCTCCAAGTGCAGTGGAGTTAGTAACCTTTAAATATTAAATAAATTATTAAAAGTAAAACAAGAAAATAAAATTGATTGTACCTGGGGGATTGTTAAAAAAATGTAATGATTAAAGTCATTTGTATAATAAAACTTACTGCTATGGGATTTACTGTACTGAGGAAGACATTTGTTCAAGATTTAAGCTACATTCATTCTATTTAAGGAAAGGAAAGGAAAATTAATAAACATGAAAATATGGAATTGCCTATGTTTCTTTCTAAATAAACAGGATAAAAATTCTTCAACAGAATATTGAACTTTAAAGCAGTAAATTCTTCAAAATATAAATATTATTCTAGAAAAAAAATTCAAATAAACAAAAAAAAAATTACTTATTCATCAGTGAAATTTAGCTCAATATTATTATGAGGGTTTGCTAGGAAAAGGAAAAGATCAGAGAGAAGCAGGCTAATGAGGGAGAAGAGGAGGAAGCAATGTGACATTTTGGATAGTCTGAATATTTGAGCCCTTCTTCTTTGAGCTTTGGTTCTTAGATCATCATTTGTGCTCACCCAAATGAATTTATTTTATTATTAGTGTATTTTAAAAAATATTCTAATTATTTGTTCATTTTTAATCACTGACTATATATAAGTAGAGAAATTCATTTTATGGCCTTTTATGCCTTGTTTTATATTATTCTGCTATTAACCTGTTTCATGTTTTAAAGGTTGTTTCCTTCTCTTATTTTATATCCTTAATGTGTTTTCCTATGAGAATTGCTATTTCAGTGTAGAAAGTTGCTTCATATTAATACATTATTATTTTATAACTCATATTATCTTCTTTATCTTCCTTGAATGGGACAGTGGTTATCTGAAATTATCTTGGAAGTTTATGAAAAAACTTTCTTCAATTGTTAAGTGTAGTTATATTACTCTCGTCATATAAATATGAGCTTTTTAATATTGAAATATTTTTTGTTTACCCTGAAATTAATGAATGTATTGCTGTTACATCCTATTTGTAAAAGTATCATTTCTAAGAGCTTGAGAGATTAAATTGCTTAAAACAAAAGAAATTTTTTTTTTTTTTATATTCATGCTTAAAGAAAATTAAGATTAGTTTTGATACTCCGCAGCCGATATCAGAAGACAAATATGGGTTTGTGTTCTGGTATTTCAAAAGATTTTCTTTTTCTTTTCTTCAGACAATGATGTACATTAATGGTTTCTGAGTAAATATCTGTGATTAAAATAGCAAAGAATTATATTAATGGCTAAGGCCAAATAAATTTATTAAGTTCAAATATTACAACCCCAATTGTATTTGAACTTGGCACTGCTCTCTCGAATCTTTTTCTTGGATTCAAAAAGTCAAATTAAAATCTGATATAGATAAAAATTAATAGAATCCATCAAAAGAGGTCCCAAAATATCTAAATGAAAATCTAAAAATTGAAGACAAGCTCATAGAGAAAGTAAATATCAATAAATTCCTTTGTGTCAAAATAGATGAAACTATATTTTTGGGAATTAAATTTTCTGGAATTGAAAAACAATCTAAATTAGTCATTTCACTTATTAAAAAATCTGAAATTTACGCTAAGGAAAAACAATTTAATAAAAAAGCCTATCACTTCATAGACTATACACAATGTCTCGAGAAATGTACTAGAGAACTAAAATATATTGAAAATAAGAGTAAAAAGAGTTTATTTTAGTTTAGTTTATTAAACAGTCTTGGGGAAATATTTCTTGGTTA
Organism: Oncopeltus fasciatus; assembly: GCA_000696205.2. NCBI lineage: Eukaryota > Metazoa > Arthropoda > Insecta > Hemiptera > Lygaeidae > Oncopeltus > Oncopeltus fasciatus. The sequence continues at coordinate 111,934 of KZ806944.1, forward strand.
CTAGCCAATTTGAATTGTATAGGAAGGAATATATACCCATGTGTGTTGTGTGAATACATGTATAAAACCTCTGTTATTATTATAAATATTATAGTATATA
>KZ806944.1:132958-161812 GCA_000696205.2 Oncopeltus fasciatus
TTATTATATATATATATATATATATATATATATAGAACTAGCCTTGTGACAAGCCAGATATTCCCAGAGAGGAAATACATAAATACATGTTAAGCATGTATATATTTTCGATCCATGGCACACTAGAAAAGCTATGGGTCAGCACACCATTCTACCCATTTATTTCCCTGACATAAAGAATATATAATAATACAGAATGTTTAGTTAGTTTAATTTTTTTTAAAGTTGAGGATGCTTTAGAGCAGACAAATGTAAATTGTTAGAAGCAGTTTTGGAATCAGGGTGGGAGGAGAAGATCGCTTTGTCATCTGCAAAGAGGGCTAAAAGAGTATTAGGATGAGTAGGGATGTCTGCAGTATAAAGGATAAAAAGGATGGGTCCAAGAACACTGCCTTGTGGAACACCCGCTTTCACAGGGTAGTGTTCGGAGTAATCTGATCCTTGCCGGCCCCTAAAGAAACGGTTAGAAAGATAAGATTTGAGAATTAGGTAGATGGTACTTGGAAATATGGATTTCAGCTTATATAATAGTCCAGTATGCCATACTCGGTCAAATGATTGAGTGACATCTAAGAATGCACCAGGACAAAATTATTTTCTCTCGAGGGAAGAGGAAATAAAGTCTACAACGCGAAACACCTGCTGGATAGTATAATGATGGGATCGGAAGCCGAACTGATGATTAGGAAGAATATTTAAGGAAGTTATTATAGGTATTATTCGTTTTAAAAGAACTTTCTCAAATACCTTAGAAAGTAAAGGAAGAAGGCTAATTGGTTGATAGGATAATGTGTTAGAAGAAGATTTACCGGGTTTGGAAATTGGATTATTTCAGAAAATTTCCAGAGAAGTGGAAAATGGGTGGTTGGAAGGACACAATTATAGAGGTAAGTGAGGAAGACAATTGCCTTTTGGGGTAGATTTAGAAGTATTAGCACGGTGATAAGGTCATAGCCAGGTGCTTTGCGCTTAGGCAGATGGTTTATAATGTACTTGACCTCAGAAGATGTCACTGCCTTAATCGGTAAGGACATTGGTAATGGTATATCCTCAACCTCCGCATTATTGGACAAGTTATAAGGATCTGGAAGAGGAGTGGATGTTTGCTTTAGATGCTGGGCAAACATTTGAGCCTTGTCTTTGTCGGAAGAGGCCCAGGAACCATCTTCTCGACGTAAGGGGGTAGAAGGTTCATGATTCTTCAGAATCCTTCGAGTAGCAGTCTAGAGGGATTTGTCTCCTTTTGAGAGGCTAGACAGGAAGGCATTAAACGCCTTATTTCGTAAAGCACCTAGTTTTTGCTTTACGAGACGAGATAGCTGGTTGAACTCCCTACGATCTGAGGGATGTCTGTACCATTGGAACAGGGCTCGAGCTTGCCGCTTAGCTTGTATGAGGTTTTTAAAGTAATCAGTGAGGGGTTCTGCTGAATTTACAGTGCTGGTGGGTTTTAAGTTAGCCTTCCAAAGACATTGCTGAATCTTTATAGTAAAGAAACGGAGCCTCCTACCCTACAGGCAGAGAGATAAGGGAGGCTATGAGAGCCTAGCGCAGCAAGGTGGGGGCCGGACAGGTCTTCCCCTGTCATCCCCAGTGCTAAGTATAACAGCTAGAAAATTAGTTCGCTTTACTCACTGTTTAAATGTGATCCTCGTGATGATTCAAGCTGAAACTGCACTCAAATGTCACTGACACTTTACTGCAAATGTATGTAGAGTTAGAGATCTCAGTTCTTCCCAAAACTCGTATATTATAGTTGGAAAGACAGAGCGCTATATACAGGTGTGTACACTGGCTACACCGCTACTTTTCGGAGATAATAGGATATCATTAAAACTTACTCTTGAGTAATCAAGAGGGGAAAGGTAGGAAAGGGAATCACTCAACCCTCCTAGTTACATTCCTAAATATATCCTGAATTATATAACTTAGATGAAAATATAATAAAATCTTATTAAGATTACTCTTATTAGAGAATTACTTTTCGCATATATTTGTTAATAATTTTTTCAAAGCCCTAAAAATGAGGAAAATATAGAATGTGCTCTTTCTTTAAACTCTCTGCCTACTTCCTCTGATTTTTCCGAATAATGAATATGACCAATGGTTTGAAAATTTTAGCTTAAATGTTATCTATTTTAAGAAGAGAAGTGAAGACCTGCTTAATTGTTACAGTTACATTCTTAAATATCTACTTTAATAAGAGATTTTATTTAGTCATAGGGATATTATTTAGTTTAGAACAAATTTTAGACCTATTACACTCTACAAACTGTTTTGAGACTCCAACACCTCTTTGTCCCTTGCTAATTTCATTCATTTAACAAACATATTCAACAATTTGAGAAAATAAATTCAAATATGGAATTTGGCATTTATATTTTAAAAAATATGAGTGCTAGTGAGACTTTTATTAAATTTTATGAGCAAAATGATTATGGAAAGATATATAAATGTGGAAGCAACAGAGAACTATTTCAGTTCCTAATAAACACTTTTTATTGCGCTAAAAATAAAGTTTGAGAGTGGTGTCATTGGTCACCTTCTCTCTTCATGTGATTGATATAGAATGTCTTTTTTTTTTAATTCATTGTGGTGATCAAATTACAAAATGTTCTAATTTAACAGAATGTAATAAATAAGTAAAACTTTAATAAAAAATAAATAAAGTAGTACAAGATAAACGTGTTAAATTAACCTGAAGAATTCACTTGACTGGAAGTTACATTTTTTGTTTACAAGTTTTCGTAAAGGCAGTGTTGCCATGATAATTACATACAAATTATATTGCAATTCAACATCCTCCCTCAATAAAATTTTAAATACATTATAAACAAATATTATAAACAATCTGAGTCTATATATCCTTCCAATACTTCAAGATTTCTTTTGTAAACTAGTTTCAGGTCTGTTTTACCCCTAACTTATTTTAAGATTCAATTAAATAAAGAGGTTCATTTCTTCAATTGAAAATTTGCTGGTAATATTAACAAAATATTCAAATGAAGTCTGCTACCTAGTATTAGTATATACACATGAACCTACAATTTGACTAAATTTATTTTCAAAGGCAGAATTCTTTTCCTCAATTTTAAAATTTGGATAGATTGGCATTTTTGTGGGTCGACAATTTTCTATTTTAAACCTTGTGGAACAGATTCTAAATAAGTTGTTAGGACAATTTTAAGAATTACTTCCTCTATATTTTGTAAAATTTTGAACCCAAAATTGTATATTTCATTTATTATATCCTTTATTTTAAAATGTTTATGGAGGTTATTTTTTAGCTTAGTGGCTAGATTTAAATAACAAGAAAATATGAGAATTTTATCAATATAGACTATTAGATACATAAACTGTTGATTTTTTTTTTTTATATAAAGACAGCAGTCTGCATCTGATGATATACATACAGCCTTGGTTTATCATAAAATAAAATTTGTGAGTAAAGTTGTAAAATAAAAATGACTCAAATATAGAGCAATATGATTCTATAAATAGAACCTCTTTGGGGAAGAAGTGCATGAATGAGATCATCCAACTTTGTAAGCAGATCTCAGGTGTAGCAATCAACTATGGCTCAAACAGATGAACTTAATTTGCTAGGAATGTGTATAAACAAACTACATTACAGTATTTTGCTTAGATATAAAAAAAAAAACAGTTTCAATTCAAGCTGTCAGCAAATGCTTTGACCTATTATTATTTGGTACTGTACCATTTTGAAATTATGTAATCTTTATTGCCAGCTAGAATTCATAAAATTTAAAGTCAGTTTAAATTTATTTAAAATAGTTCTCCCTAAAGTTCTTAGAAGATTTTTAATAATAAAAACTTTGTATCTACTAAAGATAAAACTTATTGATAAATTGAATTGTAGAAAAAATAAATAAATACAAGAGGAGTAGAGATATTTCAATATGAAGGAGCAATATACCTGCTGAGCTCAATTATCTTAGATTTCAGCCTAATGTGGATAATTTAAAATAAACAAAAAAACTAAGACAGTGAAGTATTCATAATCTGTGTACCTTCTCTTTTTCCCACATTTCAGGTCTAGAAGTACCATCTTCAGTATCATTACTTCCAAGAAATTTATACCGGAATGAATCAGCTTCCTTGTAGAGAGCTTTAGAAAATCTCATACTTCTTCGGCATTTCCAATAGATACCATCACCAAATACATCATGTACTACAACTTCAGCATGATCTACCATAATAGAACTAAAATTATACAGAAAGCTAATTTTACTTATTTTTTAAATACAAACAAATACACCTACTATAAAATAGTAATTTGGTAATTAATTCTCATTGAGTTGATTTTATGGAAACAATAAAACTATATGAAATTATATTAAGTTACTAGATGTCAATGTACTTATCACTAAACCATACTATTATTTAAAAAAAGGTGTATTCTATATTTCAACAGATCCCAAAACCTGTGGTAAACCAACATCCAATCAATTCATATTAGATTCAACCTCTGAGAGAAGGTAATCAGTTTATAAGTGTAGTTACATCTATAAATAATTATTATCAAACTTCATTTCAATTTCTTTTAAGAATGGAAGAACTTTTGAATAAGAAAGTGATAGATATAGAAGGCTATGACTTTTCTTATATAGGCTTTGAAGAAATTTAGGAATTAATTTAGAAATTAAAATGAATTTCACAACATGAATTATATAGCTAGAAATTTTTCTTTGGTATAAAAAAAAAAAAAAAATTCCAATTAATTCCATATGTTAAGGAGTGTAGACCGTTATACAAGGAAGCAATAAGAAAACACCAATTCTTTGTACTATAATTCCAATTAACCTTTCATACAAGTTAATTTTCAGTAAGCATTCATAAAATAATGAACAAATCCAATCCAAGGTTCTTGCAGGGGATTCCTTTGCATGTAACAGGAAATGATTAAACTTAAAGCTTAATAGTAAGCATTACTAATTAAGTTTGATAAATTCAGGCATTGGATTAAAATTTCTCAAATGTACATCATTAACAGAAGAAGAAAATAATTCTTTATTCTTGAACAATGATCTCTTAGATTAATGTTTCATAAGGAGCCCATTATGCTCTTATAATAACCATAAATATCCTCAATTAATAAATGAATATGATTAGAAAAAAAATATTTCTTATATAGAAGAAATGTGGTATGGAAGAAAATAATGGACGAGGAACAATTTGGATGTGGAGGGTACTCAATGAATGGATATATACGTGCGTGCGTGTGTGTGTGTGTGTGTGTGTGTGTGTGTGTGTGTGTGTGTGTGTGTGTGTGTGTGTGTGTGTGTGTGTGTACACAATAGGGAAGAAGAATACATATTAAGTCAAAATTGGAAACCAGCATTTTCAGACATACAGGAGCCAGAAAGACACCTCTGCAAAGGAACAGATAAGAGCCAACAAATGGGAAGGCAGATTTAGATCAGGGTCCGGTGTTAGGCAGGTATAAAAGCCCCCTGGATCTGGAGTCACTCTCATTCTACTTTCAGCCCTGAAGAAGCCATCACATAACAAAAAAAGCTTTGCAAGAAACTTTACTTGACATGGTCAAGACCGGAAGAAATATTTATGGATATTCCTGAAAACCGTAGAACTCTATGTAAACATATATANTTCTCTCTTTTTCCAGTTAGAGTATAGACAATTTTATATTAAATGGTTTATCTTATATATATATATATATTGTATTTAATTAAATTAGTAATATACAGCTTATTAAATTCTTATAATTTTGTAGAAACACCTTAGGAAACTAATATTTTGCAGCATATACTTTATAACTGTGTTGTGTAGAAAACCAAAGACCTTCTCAGCTGACATGATAAGACAAGAAAAGTGATCTACCATATTAATTTGTGACAATCTAGATCATCATTAGCCAACTTGGACAGGAAGGTATGCCTACGACACTTCAACTAGACCTCTTTCTCGAATAAACTTAAAATCTCTTCTAGACCAATCTTAATGTGATTTCAGATATGAGGTATCCACTGGGGTGCCATACTCTAAAACACAATGTGCAAGGGTACAATAGACTGCAACAAATGTTTGGCATTCCTTAAGGAATTCTATCATCCTGTATACTTTTCTACAGATAATGCCAATATAACATGAACATCACAAGCTACTATTCAAATAAATGCCTAGAAAATTGACAGTTGATCATTTTCTATGGCATTGAAATCTAATCTAAGGTTATTGATTCCTGATAAAAGTGAAAAATTTTTCTGTAAAAACTATTATAAGCTTCATGCAATAATTTTTCCCTCATTCTGTATATTTTCAATTCCTCCTGAAGTAATAAGAAGTCATGTTTTGTGCAAAGTTCCTTACTATTTCGACATTAGAGAAACAATTGCTAGACATTCAGGGCATTCATGATGAAAACAATGTAGTTGTCAAAAAAGATCAATAAGAGACAACAAGGATCAAGCACCTGAGTCAATTTTTATTGGTCTGGTTTTTGTTTTTTCACTAATACAAAACAATCTGAGATCTCTATGAGATTACAATGACCTCAATGATTTGACCCAGGATATCAAGCAATTTTAATTTCCCCAGGAGCAGGTATTGAGGAATCTGGGCAAATTCATTTTGAAAATCCAGATACTTCACCGGATATCCGGACCCTATAGTGATCCTGCCTCAAGACATTGCTTCAGTGATTTATGCAACATATAAGGTTAAGTTAGTTGTTGATTTCCCTGGCATGAACCAAAGTTAGCGATTTGAAAAGGAGCACATTGTCAGTCAGTTATTTGCAAATAACAGCAATAAGACCCTAGAACACATTGCTGGGAAATTATAGAGCAGAGATGTGTTAAAAAAAAAAGAGATTAATTCATCTAGCATTCTGTGTGTGATGATTGAAGATCGGCTTTATGAAAGATAACCTCCATGCTCTAAAAAATCCCTACTATATAGACATGGCTTGAAGCCTAAGGCCAGAAGAACACAAAGTACCTCACAACAGCTGAACCAGAGGGAGGGATGCCATCCGAGCCTGTACCAGCTTTAATGTTGAACTGTTCACTCACAATTCATATATCCTCTAGGCTCACCTGGAAATAATAGAAGGATCTAAAGTTATTTACTATCACGATCATACTTAAATAAGCCCATTTTAAATGTACGGCCACAAAGTGACTTGCAGGTACATGATTTATACATTTAGGACGTTTAACATCTGCTCCTGAACCTCAATACTACTTTGAGAAGTTACAGGCCCCATGATTTTGATATATTTCCAGAAAAGATTAGAGTTGTTCAGAAGCTGGTGCTCCATACCACTACATTTTTGTAGTCCTCCTAGATGATATCCTTAAGCTCAGCTCTTAACACATCAGGCTTAATGCCAATTGCAAATTTGATTGCGAGGAAACATGATACAGAATGGTTCCAAAGAAGTAAGCCTCAGCATTAGGAGGGATTAAGCCACTCTAACATGGCACAAAGGAATGTCACATAAGGATGTCTTGGAGAACCCAATATGAAACTAGAGAATATAAAAATATAGATAATTTAACATTTTCTCGGTCTCCTACGAGATTGCATTGTAAACAATGTGTGTAGCTATATGTATGTGTATTAATTATTTCTCAATTTGACAATGGTCACCCATTTTCCATGAATTAGTTAAAGTGATAATTAGCAATTAAACTTTTGAGAAAATAAGAAAGCGATTGCAGCAGAATTAATAATGTGTGGAAAATCAGAATTGGGGAAGTTTCCAGGATAGAAATTGGTCAATCATTACTCCAAGATCTTTAATAGGATAAAAGTAAATTGAAAATTGATAATGGTAAGAGAGGTTATGTGACAAATAGTTAGAAGGAGAAACTAATTAAAATTCCTTTGGTCTAGCAATATTAAGACTTACTTATGATTTAAGGCCCAGTTGTGAATGCCAGAATGTGAAAGATTCAACTAAAAGCCATATTAATATTTATTTATAAATATTAATTTAGTTGTGGTCTATTATCCCACATAAATTTTAAACAATTAATGCGAGGGAATAGAATAAAAAATCTATCTGTCCCAGCCGGACTCGAACCTGGATCTCCTGCTTTCCGGGTCGGCATGCTTCCATTACACCACCGGGAAGAGCTGGATAACTCAGAAACTAGATAATAGGCCCGGAAAGCAGGAGATCCAGGTTCGAGTCCTGGCTGGGACAGATAGATTTTTTATTCTATTCCCTCGCTTTAATTATTTAAAATTTACATGGGATAATAAACCACAACTAAATTAATATTTATAAATGAAAATAAAAAAGTAAATAACGAGAGTCGATAAATAGCTAGACAATGTCAGCTCTTTCGATCATAAGACAATGAATTCATCTTTATCGTGGGTTAGGCTCTTGCTAGTGTGTTGGGAATTTAATAAGTTATCTAGCTCGTCCCGGTGATGTAATAGAAGCATACCGGCCCAGAAAGCAGGATATCCAGATTCGAATCCTGACTGGGACAGTTTGATTTTTTATTCTATTCTCTCGCATTAATTGATTAATATTTATATTTAGTGCAAATATGGTACAGAAGTTACAGGTAAAATAATAAGCAAAAGATATGAAGCTTGTTCGAAACATGTCTGCCTCTGAAATTTTGTTTATTCTTGATATAAAGAAAATTTATTTTTAACTGTGTCCAGTTTATCGACAATTCTTATACATGGGATAGTAAATTGATATATAATCCTCTCTGTGCCATTAAACAACACAGCTAATTAGGCTGACCATATGGTTAACGGAGAGCAGGTTTGTTTAATCTTGTAAGTTAGATTCTTAATTATCTTTCTTAATAAGTATTTACATAAAATGTTACAAAAGTAAAGTTGAAAAATTAGAGTAATATGAACAGGTTTTAAATATATTCCATTACTTGACATTAATAATGATAATATACATAGTAATAATACTCTCTTGTTGAATCCCCCTTCATCCTCGGATCTCCTTACCCAATTTCTGCTGTCTTATTATGTTCATTCACGAAGAAGAAATGAAGCGTATTTACCACAGTTTAGTTTAATAAATATGGAGCCGTTCAACCTTTTCAGATGCATACTTCAATATCTTCCTTTTTTATTAAACTTTTATTTATTTATTACATTCTGTTAAATTAAAACATTTTGTAATTTGATCACCACAATGAATAAAAAAAAAATGACATTCAATGTCAATCACATAAGGAGAGAAGGTGACCAATGACACCACTCTCAAATTATTTACAGATTATGTCCCCAGAAGGTCACGGGGCCATCTTCGTTTGAGTCGACGGGGAAGATTGTAGGGGTTGGAGTTAGAAGACATGGTCTGTGCTAGTGGATTAGGATGGTATGGCAGTTTACTGTGGAAAAGGGTGAAGCGGGAAGAAATGAAATCTTGAACAAAAGGGATATTAAGATCGTGGTGAAGAGATGAATCGGATAAATAACAGGGAACATTTGAAATTATTCTCCGGGTTTTGGATTGAAAGGACTGGATTCTTTGTATATTGGATGGTTTGGCGGTGCCCCAGATTCCGTAAGTCCAGATTGGTCGTAATAAGTAGAGCATCAGTTTGTTATCTATCGTAAGATTGGATTTCTTATTCATGAGTCTGTATAGAAGTCCATATCGCCAATTGAGTTCTTGTCTTTTAATTTTAGTATGTTTTCCCCATGTAAGTTGTGAGTCAAGATGGAACCCAAGGTAACGAACGAAATTTGAATATGGTAAAGGAATATTGTTAAATTTACAATTTCAGGGAAGTCTTTCTTCTGCAATTGGAAATTAACTTGAACGCATTTTTCTTCATTGATTTTTACTCTCCATTTGCCACACATTGTTTGATTTTTTATGAGGTGATCTTGTAGGTTTTTAGAAGCAGTTTTAGGATCGGGATGGGAGGATAGGATTGCTTTGTCATCCACAAATAGAGCTAAGAGGGTACTTGGATGGGTAATGATGTCAGCAGTGTACAGGATAAATAGGATAGGTCAAAGCACACTACCTTGAGGAACTCCCGTTTCCACTTGGTAGAAATCGGAGTAATCTGATCCTTGCCGAACTCTAAAGAAACGTTTGGATAAGTAAGACTTAAGGATAAGGTAAGTGTTGCTAGGAAGTATGGATTTCAGTTTAAACAGAAGACTACTGTGCCATATCAAATGCTTGGGAAACAACCAAAAAAGCTCCTGGGCAGTACTCTTTGCGCTCAAGGGAAGAGGAAATGTAGTCTAGGACGCGAAACACTTGCTGGACAGTAGAACGGGAGCTTACTTCTGAAGCTGAACTGATGATTTCATCATTGGGAGAATGTTGAAGGGTTCAATGGAAAGCCTCATTTATTTTAACAATATTTTTTCGAAAACCTTTGAAAGTTTAGGAAGGAGACTTATAGGACGATAGGATGAGGGGTTATGTGGTGATTTTCTAGGTTTGGGAAATAGTATTATATCAGAATATTTCTAGAGGAGGGGGAAGTGGGTAGTTCTGAATAAGCAATTATAAATGTAGGTCAAGAATACAATTGCCTTCTTGGTAAGATTACGGAGAATTTGGCCGGTGATTGAAGTAGTACAATTACATTAAAGTAATACAGAAAACTAACTTTGAGAATTAGTTTAATTATTATAGTTAAATATTAATATTTAATTATATATTTCATTGTAGATAAAATATTTTTCTAAAATAAAGTAAAAATGAATGAACATCAAATAGTCATAAAAGAACTAACTGTAAGGATTGATCATTGAGCAATAGTTTGCTTAGTGAAGAAGCTGGTCCTTGAAGAGATACACATTTTAAAGACAAGCCATTAATCCCTTTGAATCCCCAAAACCATCCATGATAAAAAGTGCCATCATACCTGTAAAAATAAATCATACAAAATTAGTAGTAAAGTAGAAACTGAATCACTCTGACACAGTGACATTATTTTATTCGATAAAAGATATTCAGAAAAGTTCAATGAGCAAGTGTAAACAGAATTACCAGAGTAAAGAATTTTATATTTATTACATTATATTATATTTACTGACAAGGTGCTGAGGAATAAATGGAATTTAAGCAGAAAAGTGGAAAACGTAAGTCAATATTTTTTATCAATAATAATTATTCATAAATAAGATTTCAGAATCTCACCAAATACATCTTTATTTTCTTGATTAAATTAAATTTATACTTAAATAATTCAGAAGTTATTTACACTCAAAAATAAACTTTTTATTAACACAATTGCACACTTGTTTAAAAAATATTTAACTACACTGTTCTGATTCATGTCCTAGATGATTTAGTTCCTCCAACTTACATAGCTAACTTATAGCAGTATTTTGTTCCAAATTAATAAAAAAATTTTTTTTTTATTTAAATCTATTAAATTAAATAATGACAAAGATAATCATATTATAGTATTTGAAATGATATAGGCAAAATTTGTTCACAGTACCTAGACCAACAAAACTAAAATTAAGAGAATTAGAAAAAAATATTCAAGTTCAATAAATAAAACGAATAAGCACATTGACTTGAGTGCATGTGTGTGAGTATTTTTTGGGTTAAGATGTTATGTTTGGGTTACAAGGTTTGGAAGAAATATTGCTGATTTACAACTTTAAACCAGCAAACTCGAAAATCAACTAAGGATAATAACTGAAATTAAAATAGAATAGAATCTGGTATATTCATTGTATTTTTGGACTTAAAGACAGCATTTGACTCTGTGCCGAGAAAATAAATATAGTAAGCAATGATGGGCAAAAATGTTTCAAGGGATTTAATCTCAACATTAAGTCAGCATACAATGAAATAAAGATGCAGGGAGTTGTGTGTACCAATGAGAGAATAACTGAGAAACTCACAGCAGAAAGAGATGTGAGACAGGGAGCCAGTCCAAGCCACTCTTATTCAATTTTTTTTTTTTTTTTTAATGGATGAGATTGACAAAATATAGAAGTAAAAAACTGCATAGACTGACATTGGAAAATAAAATTTAAGAACCATTCTTGTGCAAAGCCATGATGACATTTTCTTATTACAGACTTCATAAAAACATTACCAATCAATAAAATCCAATTACTATTCCAAAAAATTGTTTTGTATATCACGAACCATACAAAATTAATGACTTACACATAAGATGAGCCAGCACAGTTATTTCCTTTACAAACAGTTTTACGATCACATTCAGAAAAATCCCATCGATCATTCCAATCCCAATTAGATGAAGTAAAAGCATCTTTATAATGTTGAAGATAATAAATCTGATCTATTGTAGTATTCTTGGCTTCTAAAAAATTATTAAAATTATATTGAGTGAGTTATGTACTTTGTTTTTAAAGTTATTTGAAAATAGTTAGTTCTTTAAGTAGAATAGTTATTGAATTATACAGAAATCTAAGAACAGAAAAAAAATCTAGTATGTAAAATTAAAAATAAAATAAATTAAAAATTTAATCAGATTCTTCAGAAAAAAAATAAAAAGTTCTGAGCAATCATTTTAAGAATAATTCTGTAGGCTTTGTAGTAAAACTCAATAATATGAGAGTATCCTGAGTTTGATCATACCCACTTGTTTGTAACCTACTTTTTGCTACACATGCAAAGTAAAACTTTTACAAACAACTGAACATGCTCTAGCTCAGGATGCATTACTGATATTGCTTCAAACTATTAAACTTAAGGAATTATTATTCATCAGAATATTTACACATTATATTTGAAATCCTGAAAATTCTTTCATTCCAAAATTAATTTTTTTTTTTATTAATCTACAACTATTGGAATCTATACAAAAATCAAAAAGGAAAATGGCTAGGCTTAATTGGATTTCGAAACTTGCCATTGAGGGTTCAAGCCCTGCTGTAGGCAGGCTTTAATTATTGGTTGATTAGAAGGGTGACTACTTATAGATAGTCCCTCCCATTCTTAATTAGTTTTTCAAGACTCGCAAAAAAACTTAAATAAAATTTAAATTGGATGATCTCATTGAGCTTAACATTTATCACTCTATTAATTATGCCAATCTCTAGCTGATATCCTTTAAATAGGTTTTCTTCTTTATTTTTGAAGATTAAGGAAACATAAGGAAATTTTATAGTCGTGTTTCACAGTTTTATTAATTTCATAGTTTCTTACAGTAATGTAATTATGAAAATTCTAAATTAAAAACTAATGAAATGATTGATTGATGAAATTTGAAATTAAATAAAAGCCTGTCTCTATGGAGCAACATATATCATTCTGCTCTCACAACAAATTTAATTAGAAACAAAAATTTAAATTTTTCCCATGACAAATACATTGAAAACAACACAACACACTTTGTAGACTTTCATCATATCACCATAATTTGGACCTCAAAGATATGGTTTTCATAATTTTTTATAGAAAAATGCACAATAAAATAGATTTTTAATTACATAAGAAAATAAACTATTGTGGAATAATTTTCAGAATTTATTTTCAAGATTCATGACTTTTAATATAAAACATATTGAAATATTGCTTTAAAAAATAAATGAAGAGTACTTAAACAAATTCATTATGCAAGGATGCAATGCTGTTTTCCATAAATGTATAGTATTTCTATTATATACATTCAGTGACTATCAATCAAAGCTATTTTTTTTTAATCTCAAAGCTTATCTATGAAATTTATAAGAAATTTCTAACATATTAAATAGTCAATCAAAACTAAACAACTTTCCAGTTTCTTCAACAAATTTAAACATTCATAAAATTCAAATATAACTTTCTTAAATGTGTGATTTGTGTGTTTTATAAAGAACAATGTTTTATTTTTGAAGATAAGGAGGAAATATTGGTCAATGTAAATTATAGTCAGAAATAGGCTTCACACTTCGTTTAAATAGAAAAGCAGATTAATTGAAGGACAATGCTAATTTAAAAGACAAGGTAAAAAACATCACAAACTGATGAAAATCAAAAACAATGCATGAACCCCTTTGAACTAATCCATCTAGACAAAGAGGATAGATCAACAAGCCACTATCTCACCCAGAGTATATGAACGACAGAACCAACAAGTTAGAATATTAGTTAAACATTAGATATTTTTTACATTCTTAAATTGTCATTAATGCTGGGCAAAGCATGCCAAAACTGCAATGCTTTTAAATACCAAAAGTATATCACCCAGTTTTTGCTGTGCTTCTAGAAAAGTTATACTGCCACCATTGAACTAGCTACCAGAAACATTAAAACACTATTTATTTATTATTATTTTATTTTACCCTACAAATGAATGTCAAGATAAACATGGAGATAGCAAAGTAGATTCAATGATGCTTTGCAATTTTGTAAATATATATATTATAATGCTCTGATTCATAATAATTTAGGTATAAATATATAATTATGAATCAGTAAAAGAACAGAGATTATTAATACAAGTTTTAGTGATTATATTCAAATAATTATTTTTCAAGATTAACACCCCTTCCAACAATTTATTGGAAGTCTCTAATAATATAAATAGTAGTACAATTAAAATGATTGATATTCAGTTTCAATAATTTTAAATTTATTTTTTAACAACAAAATCCACTTCAAATTTACACCGCTTGACACATCTTAAATATCCAAAAGTATAGGATTAGGATAAGGTATTAGGGTGATCAACTGTGATTATTACACCCTTCTTTCTGATAGTAGAACAGGATGGAATGATTCTTATCTTAGACATCAATGCTTAAGCAATATGGACGTGGTTGCCTATAAGTTTCTTAGAACAATAAAAGGTGTTACAGTTTATATAACATAACAAACATAAAATTCATTGAAAAGGAACAAAACTAATAAAACTTTAAAAGTAATAGCTTAATACAATAATATAGCTGATTTTTTTATTTGAAGNAAACCCTCCTTATATAACCCTAAGTGGTTAAAAGGCAGGCTAACACCTATATATATATATATAATATGTTCATGTATATACAATGTTACGTGCATGCTAATATATAATAGCAGTAAACTATTAAAGATTTTAATTTTATTTGATAATACTGTTAAGTGAAGAGAGTGAGTCCGTACATAGGAAATTGCATGACATGGAGATATGGAGATAGATTACATTTCTGCTGAGAAAATGGGTGTTATTTATGTGAGTCTTAGCTGGATGACTGAATAATTGAGAACAATTGATAGCCCTACATTTTCTCCTTAGTACTTTCTTGGATCAGTAAATATACATGGTTTGTGCTTAAGGAAACAACAAGATTTTTTCACTTTTATTTCTTTTGAAGAATTTTTTTAAAAACTTAGTTAGGCAAAGATGTTTCCCAGGTATTTCATTCAAAAATTCTTCAATGTGCAATTTTGGTTAAGGTTGAATAGTATTTTTTTGGGAATAGCTAAAGAAGCAGCTTGTTGTAGAATGCATTGGTAAATTTGTAGATTGCTGGGTGAGAAGATGTAATCAAGAGTTGGATTAAACGGTTGGTATATTATTTTAGATAAAACTTTATGGTTGTCATCAGATAAAAATGGGAGGAATCCCACTTTCTGCACAGAGCCTTGCACTAGGACTAGTTCTGAAAGTTCCCGGAGCTAATCGGATCCCGGTGTGATTGATTGTGTCTAGAGAAAATAGGTGGCTGGACTTAGCAGAGAAATACACAATAGAACTGTAGTCTAGTTTGGACTCAATGAGAAAGATGAAGATATGAAAAGTGAGTGTCTGTCAGCACCCCAGGGGCTTTTGGAGAGAACTTTATGAAATTCAGTATCTTCTGACATTCTTCTTTGATGTGTTTCATAAGGCTGACACATTAGTTAGTTATCCACCATTAGTCCTACAATTTATGTTACAAACAGCACAATCTTATTGTTGAAGGTTAAATTTGATGTTAGCTTGGGTGTCCCTTTTAGGAAAACACAATGGACTTTGTTTTATTCAGTGAGATTTAAGTTATTTACTTTAACCCATGAATTTACTGTATTAACATATTTTGAAGAATTTTTGAAGCCAAGTGAATATTTCTGAATTTTAAGATAATTAGTAGTTAATCCAAAAATAAGGACCATTTAATTATTGGAGGAATTTTGGAAGTGATGGAGTTGATAGCTATGACTAAGAGAACACAGTAACACTGTCTTGAGGAATTCCATTTTTAATTGCTTCCTGCTAGAGAGAGTTCTGCCAATTAGGACTCGGATAAATCATTTTGCAGGGAAAGATTTAATAAAGTACAGTAGTTGACCACATAAGCCACATTTGTAAAGTTGCTCTTCTTATGGTATCATAAGCCTTTTCAAAATAAAAAAAAATTGTACTCATGGTACATAATTGATAACCAACATGGTTATGAATTCCAATGAACATTATTACGGATAAGTAACTTTTGGAATTAGGAGAAATGTTTGACGGAGGGCTATTGGTTCTTCAGAATGTTGAAAATGTTTGAATAAGTTTCTAATAAATAATTGATAGGTGAATTGATAGTAGCAGATTTTTATTTTTCTCTGTAAAATTACCCCTTAACATTATAATAAATAAAGCAAAATAGGAATGCATGAAATAAACTTTTAATAACAGTCATTTAGAAAAAAACTTAAAGAAGGCTTTACTTACGGCTAAGGAAATCTTGAAATTCAATTACAGGAGAGAATCTCTGCATACTCTCAACATCAAAAAATTGACTCCAAGGAAGTTGATTTTGTTCACCAATATCCATTGATTTCCAGTGATATAAATGGTGCCAAGGGGGTAATACCTGACACATAAGTTTCACAAATTAGTAATGGTAAGTTAAACAAAATTTTGTAATATAAAATAAACCATACATAAACAAATCAGTAAAATTATAGAGGCAGAGTGCCTATATCTTTATAAAAATATTTTAGTTGCTGTAATCTACTCAGCAGTAATAAAATCTGGGGTGGACTCCCATATTTTGAAACTAAATATGGTTGTTTCGAATGAAGTTTACCATAATCTGATTTCCTCTCAGAAATATAAAGTAAACAATTTTAACACAAAGAAGGCTAATATTGAAGAAGTGGATAGCTTACCAGATGCCAGTCTTCAGAAGATTTTAGCTTATGCATAAATATTGACAGCCTCATGTAAACATCTCTACGCAAGTTGAATCCTTCAGGGTAATTTACGTCATATAAAACATACCTGCAATAATATAAAGGGAATCTCATTTATTATTTTTATACTTCACAATTATGAATCAGGTCAATTAAATAACATTGTTAGAGTGAGGAGCCCTTAAACAGTCAGGTAATCTTGACCTTTGATATTAAACTAAGATATGTTGCTTTTAAGATAGTGTGTATATTATATTTATGTATGTATGTATATCTATGCTCCAGCAAAAAATAAATTTCAAAGGTCTCCTATAGATTTTATCAAAGAAAAATCTACACATTTACTATTCAAGATAATTACTATACTTCATAATTACTGTATAGCTGAGGAGAAGTTGTTTGATACAGAGAATAATGAGATAATTTTTGTTCAGTCACAATTTGATGCAAACCCCAGTTTTTCAAAATATTAATTTTATAAAATATTCAGTTTTAGCTTAAATTGGAAACAATATTCAATATCATAAGGGTGAGATAGGAGCTAATGTGAAAATGGCTAAATCTACACAATTATCCTGCACATTTTTAAGAGATTTTTTTTATCAGTATATTGACCAATTCCCCCAACTATCTCTTCAATTGCTTATAGTATAATTTGGGGGGGAAGGGTATCGTACACATTTATTGACAAGACACAGGTTAGATGAGTAGGGATTAGTAATTAAGCTACTTAACAAATCAGCAGCTATCTTGCATATCTACAAGCTGCCATCAAAACTCAACACACACATAATAGATACTATAGATAAGGTAGACCCTATGCAGAGCAATCCTTTCACCATAGTTTTATTTTTCACTGGCATACCTAGGGATAAAATTTGAAGCAGATGCACAATCTTGATCTTTTAAGCAATAATCATTGCATAAAGAAAGAACAAGCAAAAAAAGGCATGTTAAAATGAAAGTGATAAATTTGCTTGCGTGAAGCATTTTTCTGGAGGTTTAAAAAACGTAAGTTTCTTAGTTTTAAAGCATCGTAAAAGAGTTAACACAGGCTTAAAAAATTGCCTGCCTACAAATTTCACAATTAGTTCAGCAGAATTATCTTCGTTTACAAAGTGAACTGCTAACAACCGAACTGACTTGGATTCAAACAACCCACCTCCAAAGAGCTAAAATTATACTTGAGCATTGAAAGATTTAAGTGTTCCTATTTAAAGTACCTTACAATGAACATCTTCCAAAAAGGGTGAAATCCAAATTTACTTCTGGGCCTTATTTAATAATTTAATAAACATTTATATCAATTTTTCAACTTAAAATTGCAGATTTAATAACGAAAATACTTTATCGTTTACCATAAATATTCCCTTTGCCCATAATACTGACGAACTTCTATAACAATTCATTTAATTTGTAAATTTTAATACGAACTTCAGGTAAATCCCGTAATTAATATTTCACACTACAAGGATATTTATTTCAATACACTCATAGAACTCGTTTACGACCTTACTACGTACGAGGACAACAACTTCTAATCCATTACAATATTTCTAATCAATTTTAGATACCCTATTAAACAATTTTTGGATATATTAAGAATAAATGTTTTTAATTTTTTTTAAATGTTTAATTGAGTATCGCGTTAACATATGTTTATCGGAGTAAAGTGCGGGGGGGTAGAAGAAATGATCAAGCTAGCCTCGGTAGTGTAATGGTTAGCATAACTGCCCGGAAAGCAGGAGACCTGGGTTCGTGTCCCGGCTGAGGTAGTAAGATTTTTTTATTCTATCCCCTTGCATTTCTTGTATAAAATTAACGTAGGATTAAATACCACAACTAAATCAGTACCTAATGATTTATCTTTAATAAAATTATAAATTATCTCCTATTTATTCGGAGGAATAATTCTTTGTCTTTTTGAATTATTTACTATTATTTTTTTTCATTAATCGTGGACAGCTTTTTTGACCACTAACATTTATATCAAACACTTATCTCTCTCTCTCTCTCCATCTCCCCCTCTCTCTCTCTTTCTCTCTCTCTCTCTCTCTCTCTCTCTCTCTCGTAGTAAGATCAAGTAGACTATGAATGATTCAGTTCTTAAATATATTAATTCAAGTAGGGGGTGAGAGATAAATAAGAATAAATAACTAATAAAATGACATTAAGTGTCGGAGAAGGTAATGAAAAAAAAGAACCGTTTAAAACATTTATGGGTCTCGGAGGGATGAAATATGTACAAGTCGTAGCTTACAATTTACTTTTTTTCCCCCCTTATTCTAGTAATAATGCAATTTTTTACTACTATTTAGTACGCCTAACCCCCACTAATATGAAGCAAAAAATTACCTTCTACATCGGCTCTATCAAAATGTTGCATACAAGTGAATTTACTTTCTGCATCATAAAATCTTAAGTAAAAAGTGGGGGCCCACCCATTAATGAAGTTAAATTCTTAAGACTTTTCCTAGATAAAAGATATCATAAAAATTTCATACAATATAAATGTTTGAAAGTTACAATCTTGTTGAATACAGACAGTGACAGTGAACACATGTATTCGGCCACGAGTATGGATAATGTCCGAAAGTTCTCGGATAATAGAAGGTATGATGGTTCTGTATTCATTGGTAGTGATAATAACCTTTCATAGCATTTATCAATAATAGATGGATTATCAAATTCTCAATGTGTTCCCTCTCCCTCCCCCCTCCCCTTACACCCTTCACGAACTCGTGAACTCATCTCCAACGTTTGGAGAAAGTGGCTAAGAAATAATTTTTTTTCTCCTCTATTGCATTTTGAAACGTTGAGATCTGGTTATTTTAAACAGACATTACATATTGTTCATAACATTTAAATAATCATATCATNTTTCAAGAATTTTATTTCAACTTTTTATTTGAGTAATTTTATTTTATTTTTAAGAATATTAAACATAAGTTATTTTATTATTTTTTTACATATTTTACTTTAACTAAAACATAAACAATGGCAAACCCACTTATCAGACCACCTGTACTTAACGAACAAGTCCAAAGACAGATGCCCCTTAAACAGGCACCCCCAACACTAAGAAGAGAATATTTCGATATGGTTCCAGAATTTGATGGAACATCCGAAACATTACACTACCTCGGGGAAACTAGTAAATAGATTTTATAACACTGTAGACCCCGAGGATTTTCAAAATTAATACCTCATGAACTCAATTTTAGCAAAAATTAAAGGCAAAGCAGCCGAATCAATATCCATCCATTATCCAATAAACTGGATGCAATTAAGAGCCATCCTACCGTCACCAACAATAATACAGAACCAAAGAAACTTAAATTACCTTACTCCTTAACAAGCTCTCAACAATTAGGAACTCCTACGAGACCTAATCATTTCAATCAATTCACCCCAAAACAAAATTTCTACACACCTCAACAAACTATTTTACACCTAGAAGCCCAGGTAAACAATTACAAAGTCCCCAAGGCAATCAAACAATGCCGCACAGACCAAAAGCACTACCACCTACTCCTATGTCGACAACTTCTAGCGGACCTAGACTTTACTTTAATAGAAGACTAGAAAATAATAACAATATAAATTTTAATAATATGAATACAGAACAGACTGAACCCGAAATTACAGAAGTAGAGACCAATGATTTTTTAGAGGACACAAGCCTCGACCCGAACCAAGATACTTAATGAACCTCGTTACCGACGAAAATCGCCTACCTTATATTATTTATCCAAATTTAAATCTAAAAATTTTTATAGACTCTGGTAGCTCTCGATCTTTTGTTAAACACGAAATAGCTGATAAATATTTTAAAAACAAAATTATTACAGACCCTTTTGTAAGAATAACTGCCCATGGTAGATCGAAAGAAAAATATAGCACATTTATAAATTTTTCGAACTCATTCAAAATAAATGACCCTGAACCTAAAATTCACCTATTTAATTTCCAAAATTACTTTGATATCCTTTTAGGAGTAGATAATTTAAAATTAATTAAAGGATGCATAGATTTTACCAATGACCAACTAACGACCCCCACAAACTCAATTAAATAACATAACAGCATACGAACAGGAACCTAAAAATCAAAAATATATTCCAATAGAAAACAAAAATAAAAAATACAAAAAGAAAACAAAAAGCCCGAATTGTAACAGTATTAAGAAACAAACTGACCAAACATTTATAATACAACCCAGCAGAATTCAAATCATACAAGCTCTAGTCCAAAATTTAAGGAATGGTAATGCTATATTCCCATATTCAAAAATAGGAAACCTAGAAATTCCAGAATCATTGGTAAAAGTAAAAAATAACAAAGCATTGGTCACAGTTCTAAATTTTAATGAAACCAGTTCCACTTTAAAATTCGATAAAGCGCAGTAGAAACAAGAAAAACTAGGTCAAATTTAAATAATTCTAATTTAAATTATTACAACTATAATAAAATGAAATTTGACATTCCAAAACTTAGGACAGAACATATGAACTCCGAAGAAAAATACAAATTACAACGTTAGTAAAGCAATATCCCGGCATATTCCAAATGGACGATCAACCACTAACTTTTACAAATCAAATTAAGCATGAGAACAGGACTAAAGACGAACTCCCTGCCTATACTATATATTATAAATACCCCTACGTCCATGGAGACGAAGTTCAAACCCAAATCGAAGATATGTTGAAAAAAGGCATCATTCAACATTCTATCTTCTCTTGGAACAGCCCCTTATGGATTGTACCAAAAAAGTTGGACCAATCCGGAAAACACAAATGGCGCATAGTAATAGACTATCGCAAGTTAAATGAAAAAACAGTGGAAGACGTTTTTCCTCTTCCCAATATTACTGACCTCTTGGATAAACTTGGGCGTTGGCAGTATATATCACCAGTCGATCTCCACTCGAGCCTTCATCAGGTTAAAGTAGAAAGTAATAGTGTCCCTAAAACGGCATTTTCTACGGATGACGGACACAATGAGTTCCTCCGCATGCCGTTTGGCCTTAATAATTCCCCTAGAACCTTTCAAAGGCTTATGAATAATATATTAAGAGGTTAACCAATCTAGGAGTCCTCGTTTATCTTGACGATATTATTATTTACAGCACCAGTATTCAGGAACACATACTGAAACTAAAACAGGTTTTCCAAAGACTGAGAGAAGCAAACTTAAAAATACAATTAGACAAAACCGAATTCCTACGAAAAGAAGTAACATATTTAGGCCATTATCTTTCAAGTGACGGAATTAGACCTGACAGATCTAATTTAACAGCCATAGAAAAATATCCGATACCAAAAACTTCAAAATAATTAAAATTATTTTTAGGATTGCTCGGAAAGGAAAACTAAATACAAACGCCGATGCCCGAATCGAAAATTACAGTAATAAAATCATCTCCCAGTCTGAATGAGAAGATATCCCTCCAGAGTCCCTCTAAGAACAGATAATTATTATTGTAATTATTACTCCTGCAGTTAACTCCTCCCAGAACCCTTATCTGCATTTGCACTCTCCTTCAAAGTTAAATCCCTCTCAAGCTGACCATTCATCTACAGTAGTACAACCAGACAACGAAATCTCAGGCTAGAAACTACTTACTCACAGACATCAGATAATAATTTAATAAATATTCTTATTTCAGATCTGTAAATTTTGGTAAAAATCAAATATTATTATCATTAATCAATCATAGACCTCCAAATAGAAAATCAATAAATTTGTTTGGAATAAAAAAACGAATAGTTACCCAAATATCAAGATCAAACATGATAAATGATACAATAAATTTCATAAAAGAAAAGATAGATCCAAAATCAACCAATCATATTTTCTTCGTAGATAATTTTTACTAAGAATTCCGTACAATAGTTTCTAAATATTTTGACTGTTGCGTGCGGAGGCTGAACCAGGGGTAGAAATCCTCATACACTAAATAAAATGCCGGGTCTGGTTGTCGTAGTGTATGCAATAATGAATTTGCCAATATTAATTGTGACTTCTGAATTAGCACCACAATAATATTGTCATAGCATAAATGAAATGTATATAAATTATTTGCAATTTTAATAAAAAAGGGAGCAAGAAAAATGTTGATGTTTCATGAAATGAAAATAACAGAATTTATAGGTTTACAATGTAAATGGTTTATTGGCATTAGTTTAACAAATAGAAAAATATTGTATTCAAGGGAATTACAAAAGAAATGAACTTAATTAAAAATAATAAATTGAATAATTATTGAATAAATAATAAACATAAATAGTTTGTAAAAATTGCAACTATTCAGAAGATTCTTTGTTGTAAGAAGGAGGGAGAGAAGGAATAAATAATAATATGTCTGATCGTGAGATTGTTGAAAATAACAAACTGCGTCGAATCCGGGTGAGGAAGAAAACGTCGTCGTCTGGTTGAACTGATGAGGCCGGCAGTCAAAGACAGGTGTGCAGGCAGCGTCGGTCGAAGTACGGCTTCGGTGAGATGTTGACAGTGCGCTAATTGTTGGATTACTAGTTCCGATAGGGAAATAGCGAGAATCACTTGTAGTGCTATCACGTCAAGGGACAAAGCTTAACTCACTGTGCTATCAAATCCAACAAAACCCTTCCAAATAATGCACATAGACACTATAACATTCCACAATACCAAATTCTTAACAATTGTAGACACTTTTTCAAAATATGCCCACGCTTATAAACTCAAATCTGCACAAGGAATAGAAGTTGTTAATAAACTACTTGTATTCTTTTCACATCACTGAACCCCACAACAAATCACATGCGACAACGGAAACGAATTTAACAATACATTAGTTAAAGAATTATTAAACTTACATACTAATTTATTAAATAATATAATCCATCACAACCTGTAAAGAGCCAAAAATACTAAGAGAGAAAAGTTTGAAGCTTTTGAAGAAATTTGAGTGTTAATTGTTTCAAAAACTGAAGCGAGAAGAACCTAGCCAGTATCGTGTTGGCATTCAGAGAGAGGGGACGTATTAGTGAAAGCTCCTCGGTATTAGCACGGACTTGAGTTTGCTTCTACAGGGAGTACTTAGCTATTAATTATTCATTTTTTCTTAATTTTAATATTTTTTAAAGGTACGCTTAAAAGGTTTACTGTGTCTGTCTTTGAGAAGTTTTTATTTTATTTTTATACTTGTAGATATATATAAATTAACATGGAGATTGAGGAAGAAGTTAAGACTAAACCCCCAGACATTTTTTCATTATTCAATAGAAAACAAAGATTTACTACTAAATACTTACTAATGACTTTAGACAATGAGAACAACAATGTAACATTTAATAGTTTCAGCCCATTTCCTGTCTGCAAATTCATCAAAAGTTATGCACCTGATGTAAAAATTAAATTTTTGAGAAATGGATCGATATTGCTTGAAGTAAGCAATGAAAAAGATTTGGTTAATTTGAATAATATTAAAACTTATAATAATATAAATGTTATTTTTAGAGCCCATAAATTCCTAAATTATTCAAAGGGCGTCATTACATGTTTTGAACTATCGAATAGTTCAGAGGAAGAAATAAAAAATGAATTAAATGATCAAGGAGTTGTTAATGTTAAAAGACTAAATAAATCTGTGCGGGGTAATAAAGTTCCATCGAACACTCTAATATTGACCTTTGAAAATAGTCAACTACCTGAATATGTTAACTTTGCTTTTTTGAGAGTGAGGGTTCGTCCTTATGAACCTAAGCCTATTCAGTGTTATAACTGTTTTAAATTTAGACATTATGCCAACGGAAATAATTGTAATAGTAAATTATGTGGGAAATGTGGGCATTCAGTCCATGGAAATACTATTTGTACAGAAGAACAAAAGTGTATTAATTGTGGGAGTACAGAACATTATTCTTGGTCTAAAAATTGCCCTGAATTTATGAGGGAAAAAGAAATAGAAAAAATTCGAAGTCAAGAGCGAGTTACATACAGACAGGCGGAAATTATCATGAATCAACGAACAAAGCGAAATAGATCAGATAATAATTCACAAAATGTATCTTATGCTGAAGTTGTAAACACCTCTAAACAAACGGAAATTTTGTTCTCACAAATGCAAAAATTAATAGAGGTTGTATTATTATTTCAATAAAAACATTAAATAAAGAAAAAACTATCAAGAAACATGAAACTGAAGTCATAAATAATATTGATCAAGCTTCTTCTTCATTAAAAAATGAAAAAAATCACATAATGCAAACATTAAACAAATTAAGCAGACTTCTATTAACAATAAAGAGGCAAAAACTAACATTACAAAAAGACCACTTTCTTCTCAATCAACCTCATCTAACNTTTCTCCCGTACTACTCTCAGTTAGGGCTAGCAGTAGGACAGAACGTGTCGTTCCCCCTCCACTGATAACAATTGAACTGTTCACTGACTAGAGCACTAATTTATACGATATTATTCATATGTTGGTCCAGAGTTCTTCACTAAACTTAGTAAAACTGTCAATTAAACGTGACCCTGAAGTCATTTTAATCCATTTTAGTAAGTCTTAAGCATATTAATATCTTTAAAAAACTAACAAAATGATTCTTCAGAACAATATAAATGGTATAGTTCATCATAGAAATGAATTGGAAAGCCTAATTCGTGACACTAATAGCAATATAGTCAGTATACAAGAGACAAGACTAAATCCGGAAACTAAATTTAATATTAAAAATTTTAGCATTTATAAATTGCGGAGTGTGTATTTTAATTAAAAAATATATAGCTTCAACACAAATAAATATTTTGAGTGAGTTGCAAGTTGTAGCCGTGAGGATATACTCACCCTTTCAGGTGATTATATGTTGTCTTTATCTCCCTCCAGGTAATCCCTTCACTTGTGATGAATTGAAAAATATTTACAGGCAACTTCCTGAGCCAGTACTGGTCCTCGGTGATCTAAACTCTAAATCTAGCCTTTGGGGAACTTTAGGAACAGACTCGAGAGGACGAGTGTTAGAGTCGTTTTTAGACATCACAAATTTAGTGGTGTTAAATGATTTGAGTCCTACTCACCTTTGCGTGAGGACTGGATCAATGTCTGCCATTGACGTTACAATAGCTTCCCCTATTATTTCTACAAAAAATAATTGGAAAGTATTAGATGATTCTTATAGTAGTGATCACTTCCCAATAATAATAGAATTAGTTAGTAGGAATAAGCCTGACAATAGTCAACACACTCCGCGATGGAAACTCTCGGAAGCAGACGGGACTAAATATCACGACATCATTTGCTTAGATTTAATTGATTTAAATTCTAGTGATATAAATAAAATTATAGAAGTTTTAAATAGTCAAATATTAAATGCTGCCAAACAATCTACCCCCATGACTAAAAATAAGAATAATAATTTAATTGTACCATGGTGATCGACTGCTTGTGACAGGGTTTCAAAAGTCAGGAAAAAATTACTGAGCAAAGTTAAGCGAAACCCAACAGGTGAAAATATAGATAAATATATAAAAGCGCGAAAAAATGCCAAATACATTTATAAACAGGCAAAAAAATATGCTTGGCCTAGATTTTTGTCACAAATAAACTTTCAAACGTCCTCTAAAGATATATATTCGGCTGTTAGAAGAATCATGGGCTTAAAACAAACGACAGTATGCCCCTGTCTCACCACTCAACAAGGCATGGTTACAGACCTCTCAAAAATAGCTAATTTATTTGGTACACACTTTTATCAGGTTTCTGCAAACTCTAATTATTCTAGAGAATTCCTGATTATGAAAAATCAACACGAATCAGTACCTTTACAAATCAATTTTGATCCTCTAAATCCACTAAACACTAATATCTCAATGAAGGAGTTTATAATGGCCTTGAACTCCAGAAAAGCTACCAGCCCCGGCCTTGATAATATTTGTATCGGTATGATAAAACACTTAAGTTCAGGCGACAAAACTATTGTCTTAAAAATTTTTAATAAAATTTTCAAATCTGGAGACTTTCCATTGACATGGAAGTAAAGCAATTGTTATCCCTGTACCTAAAAAAAACAAACCACAGAACAAAATAAATAGTTATCGACCGATTGCACTAACTAATTCCATATGCAAACTATTTGAAAATTATCTGTAACCGGCTTGATTGGTATCTTGAAAAAAAATAGCATTTTAGCTGAATGGCAGAGCAGATTTAGAAAAGGGCGGAGTACTCGTGATAATTTGGTTCTATTAGAAACTTCCGTTTTAGAAGCGTTCAGGGAAAAAGTCTTAGCTGTAGCCCTTGACATTGAATGTGCATTTGATCGAGCGTGGAGGAGACACATCCTTGACACTTTAAAAAGTAGTGGAATTGACGGTTACATTTTGCTATTTAAAAAAAATTTACTTGAGTACAGAACGTTCAAATTTAAAATGGGGGGTATTTTTTTCAAAAAAATTTACACAAGAAAACGGAGTAATTCAAGTTGGAGTATCAAGTGCAAAATTATTCTGCATTGCACTTAATAAATTAAAAAATATAGTGCGGGATCCAGTAAAGTTGTTTTTTTGTGGATGACGTCATAATATTTTGCAAAGGCAACAATTTGGATACAATCCGAAATTATATGAAGGAAAGTCTCAACAATATTAATACATGGCTAAAATCTAAGGGATTCAGGATATCTGAAGCTAAAACAAGTGGCACCCTTTTTTAGAAAGAAAATAAATAAAAATGGCAGATAATATCAAATATCTGAGAGTCACATTTTATAAGTCACTGACATGGCTACCGCATGTAAAATCTCTTAAAGAAGATTGCCTACGATCCCTGAATCTTTTAAGAATTCTTAGTAACACGTCGTGGGGTGCAGACCGCACCAGTATGCTAATGCTTTATCGTAGCTTGATCAAAACTAGACTATGGCTGTGCTGCCTACGGTTCTGCCAGTCCCCGTATTCTAAAAATGTTAGATTCTATTCAACACAGCGGAATAAGAATAGCAACCGGTGCCTTTAAGTCAAGTCCAGCTCCAAGCATACTTGTAGAATCTGGGGAATTGCCGCTTGAATACAGAAGAACTCAACTATATTTGGCATATTATTATAAAATAAAAGCATCAAAAAATCATCCACTAAATAGAATATTAATATCGAGAAATTGGATAAATGAATATAGCAATAATACACAAGAAAAAAACCTTTCCCATTTAGAACCATTCACTTCTTAGGTAAAATAAATTTATTTAGACCAAATATCTTAACAAATTCCGTATTAAGTGTACCTCCTTGGGTTACAACTCCACCAACATATAATATGTCACTTGTAAAACATCCAAAAATAGAAACAATACCGGAGTATTACAAAAATATCTTTAATAACATCAAAGAAAAATATTGTAATTCTAATTTCATATACACTGATGGATCAAAGAACTCAGAGGAAGTAGGAGCGGCAATAATATGTGAAAATAGATACTATAAATTTTCCCTAACATCTCTTTGCTCAAATTTTACTGCTGAACTTATTGCTATACAGAAAGCTTTGAACATCATTTCACCAACAACAAATCGATTAATTGTTTGTACTGATTCCCTCGCGTCTCTTCTAGCAATAAAAAATATTTTTACAGAAAACTCTTTGGTTATAGATATTCTAAGTAAAGTAGATGAACTAAGGAGACATTATATCAATGTAATTTTTACTTGGATTCCGAGTCACATAGGTATACCGGAAAATACTGCAGTAGATAAACTTGCAAAAGAAGCAGTTCATGACGGGATAAAAATAACAAAAATTCCGGCGAATGATA
>KZ806944.1:186359-199502 GCA_000696205.2 Oncopeltus fasciatus
TAAATATAAATTATATATTTTGAGAGCAGAATGTAAATGTTAAAAAAAAAAATCTACAAAAAATATGATATCCTGAAAATTTATAGGTACTTACAAGATTATCTGTTTAAACACAGATAGGCAGGCCCCGCTGTATACACTTAAAACAGGAATTACGTAAAAGAAAAAATAGTTACTTTTTCTATTTCACAATTGAGAAAAGACTGAGAAGTATGGCCTGTTGGTGTGGAGGAGAATAGGACTGATTCTAGTCTTCTAATAATGGTAAACTTACAACAGAAACTGTTTTTTCAACTGACATAAAAATTTGCTAGACCAACCTTGGCCATGTAAATTGTTGGTGTATCAGATGTCCAGTGTCTGAGAATAGCCTATAATTTTATTTTGTTAGCTTCGATATATGTGTTTTGCCTGTGTTTGCTTTCAATCGCTGCAGATTTTAAAGAATGAGTACACAGTAAGAACAAATTTCCTGATCCTTTTCCATATTGATAGTCCTCCCCACCAATTAAAAAAAAAAAACCTTCCCACCTTTCTTTCTATCACACCTGACAGTTGTATGGGTCCCATTTCACACTGCAATGCTTGTGTTACCTCTCCTAAAGTAAATATAAGTAATAATCTCTGGTTGGACTCCCTATTTTGGATCTCCAAATGCACTGGCCAAATTAAAACACACTATTCTCATTCCGAGCTTTAAATTAATGAAAAACTATACTTATATCTTTAAAATCTACTGAAACTATAATGTTTCACCGTTAAGTATATTTATAAATGAAAGGAAATATTGTTAACTCAAAGAAACAGGAAAAATAATTCAAGAACAAGAAAACATTGATTGTTATTCAATTGTATGTAATTCACAGAATTCCAGGGAGATATGAGGTAGAAATCTCAAGAAAAGGCACAGTGGTATTCAAAGAAACTGTAAAAAAATTTCTCTGAGTACTTTTGCAGTGTTCTGTAATAATTCAATAGACATGTGCTAATAAGGTCCTTCTATAGGCTAATAATGAATGGGCCTCAGCAGGCAGGTGGATGAAGTATCCTTGCAGGACTGGCCAATGAGATAAACATAATTTTTCTGTCTGGGTTTTACTCCATCAGTCGGCAACTTCACATGGTTAGAATCTTCAAACTCGATGACTACCACAACACTGGCATTCATATTTAATTTTGCCAAAAATAATAACTTATCTCCGACTTTAACCCATTGTTAAGTCGAGTGGCAGATATGATTTAGTTCACAACTAGGAGCTAGCTCCCATCTAAAAAAAAAAAAAATCATAAAAATATGAAGAAAATGCTGTATGAATAAAATTACAAATGAAAGCACATTATAATTGTTTCTTATGCCCTGAAAAACAATAGGACTTAACTATAATTTAAATTGTTAATCTAATATACCTTTTTAAATATGTATTATGTTATGTTTGCATTATTTATTAAGGTTTTACTTATTGGTTTTATTGTTTTAGTAGTTTTATAAAATTTGGTTTTTTTCATGTATTTGAGTATAGTTTCATTTTTAAGAAGTTTCTTATAGGAAAAAAATGATTTTAATTTACTTTCTTTTTTCATTTATTTCAGTTTGTTTATTTATGGACAACAAAAAATAATTATAGTGATAATGTAGAAATGAACATTTCCTATTATTGTCATATTGGATTAAATAATCAAATTTAAATTTCACACTCAATTATACATAATATAAATAATTATTATACACACAGTGCAATTATACATAATATAAATAAATACTCAGCCCACAAGGAATTCAGAAGTTGAAATAATTTTGTATTTATATTATTAAATTCTAATTTAATTAAATAAAAACAGAAATGGCTTTGCTCAATTTAATATATTTCTTCGATTTAATAAAATATTATTTTAAGAAATGTTTATAACTGTCAAGTGAAGTTGATTGAACCCAAAAAACATTTATAATGTTCAATAAAACTGAAAATGCCTAATTAGTAATATAGTAACAATTATTGTACTAAATTTATTGTAAAATGTATTTTCTTAATTGTAGGATTTTAGTTCTGAGAGGTTTAGAATACCTGAAGCACTATTCGACCCATCACAAATGAGAGGTGGGATGGTTGGCAATACAATGCTTGGGGTTGGACACATAGTCACTACAAGTGTTGGGATGTGTGATGTTGATGTTCGGCCAGCTTTATATGGTAGTGTTGTAATAACTGGTGGCAACTCTTTTATACAGGTTAGTTCATTTATCCATGGAGTTAGTTTTTACAGAATTAATTGTATTGAGTTATTTGAAAAAGTCTTTATCATTTATACTTTTACTAACTTCATTTTTTTCAGTATATGTTTCTCTTATACAATGCAAATTCATATTAATTAACTCAATATCAGCCCTACCATTATTTTAAATAATTAATAGTAATGATATTATTGCAATTGCAGTAGAGCCTGACCAACTGATTGTCTCAAAAAATTATTTTGTTCTTCACCCATCCCACATAGAAGTTATAAAATATAATTTCTTCAAAATTATATACAAATAAATATGTAATATATTTGCATATATATATATATATATATATATATATATATATTTATANATATTATTTTTTTCTATTATTATTATTTATAATTGTTTGAAAGAAAGAAAAAATAGTTAAAATTGAAATACTAATATTTTAAAGGCAAAATGACAATACTTTTGTACTTAAAAAAAAAAAAAAGAAAAGAAAATTATTTTCTAACACCAAATACTGTTATCACTAAAATCATTCCCATGCCCCACTTATTGTACTTCTGTCTCAAAAACTATCAAATCAACCTGTCTGTGTCTACTCAAGATACCATACATCTAATGCAAAGCCAACCATTAATTCTTCACTACATGACTGTAATATATCTTGAAAAGAGTAGGGGGAATGTGACACTCATGTCTAAGGCCCTCGGTTCAAGTGAAGGGATCAGAAAGACCCCCTGCTAAAACCTTATGCACTGTTTTTGTACTTGTACTTATCTGTATTTTTTAGGCTATAGCTGATGCCGTCATCTCTTAGTGTGGTCCACCAGTACTTTAGACGAACACTGTCAAGTGTCAAAGTATTTTTTAGTTATCTATCAGTTATAGAAAAGAGTACTCGCCCTTCTTTGTATTCTACTCACAGAGCATTGAACTGTGTCAGGGAGTTGGTCATTCTTAAGGGAATAGTTGGCAATGCTGGAGTGGAGCTTACTTTTCACCTCCTACTCCCAGGATGATATTTTGGAACTGTTGCTAAAAATGAATTCTTGAATGTTACTCTATTTACTAGAAATCAATGGGTTTTTTAACAGGATTCTTCTCTAGCTAACTAGGCTGGATTGGCCCTCAGAAAGTCCTGGTTACCAATAGAAAGCCCTCTTCCATAGGTAGTAAGCCAGTAGGCTTTGGTTCACACTTTTAATGGTTTTAACCATTTTTTTAAAGTTTTGATTGTTGGTGAAAACAAAAATCTCTTCCTCAGAAATTGTAATGATTATTATCTTCTGCCCTTGGTGTTTATATAGACTTATATGTAACTTCAGGAAAACCAGACTATACCCCTCAGCTATAGGTTTCTCCTAACCTTGATCAGTGACTGCAGTCAAGGTTGTTCTGGGCATTGTATCTTATTTTTGGGAAATATATGCATCAGGGAAGGCCACACATTTGTTTAAAGAGTCAACAAGGTATTCAATTAATACAAAAAAAAGTTACTTATATATAGTTAAGAATTATAGAGGTGTCTCTTTTGAAAGTACAATAAGCAAACAATAATTTTTCTGGCCTTTATAAAATCTTAGTGTATGAAGAAGCATTAGAAATAATTTAAAACTTGATTTTAAATTGAAATTTTTTTTATGGTTGTTATTTGAATTTTTAATCCTTTAAAGCAAGAAAGGTTCAATATTTTTTAAGGCTGTACTTTCTTTTTTTTATTTGTTGCCTGATTCCTAATAAACACAAAATTGTAAAATAACAAAACAAAAACATTCCTGAACTTTTATTTATTGTCAAAGCTATAACCTTTAAAGATTTTATTTAAATTATTTTAGGGATTTCCAGAGAGGCTGAACAGGGATCTTTCAGTCAGAATTCCATCGAGCATGAGACTCAAATTGATTTCTGCAAATGGATGTTCTGAAAGGAGGTTTGGGGCATGGATTGGTGGATCAATACTTGCTTCCATAGGCACTTTCCAGCAAATGTGGATTTCATCTCAGGAATATGAGGAATCAGGGAAATCACAAATTGACAGGAAATGCCCATAGTACATGACACTTTAGTGGAATTTAGCCTGTTTATTTTCTCAGTTCAGAAGGCTATTAACATTATTATTATGAAAGGGAGTTACCTTGAATTTCTTCATTGGTTTCCCCTTTTGATTCAATTGGAATACTCTTAGTTTATTTCAGTTTTTAATTGAGATTTGTTTAAGCTTTTCTTCTTGAGTAAAAATATGTACATACATTTTTTATATCATGTAATTCTAAAAAGAAATATAGAATATGTATTATAATTTTATTGTATTAAATCAATTTTATGTGTTCTTTTGTAAGAAATTTATTAAAAATGGAAGTGAAATTATTTTAATATATTTCTAGGAATATTAATTTAATTAAATACAGGCATATTCTATATCTACTGGTTAAGATAGTAGATTAAACTGTGATGTGTAAGTGAAATGAAATGTTTTATCGTCAGGATATGAATGCAGAGTCTTGATATGAATCAGGGTCTTGAAATGATGTGCGAGACATTAATTTAATGTATTTAAATAAATTGTGTGTTTCGTGATAAATTAAAACAAACTATTATAGTTATGAACACAAAATGTAAAAATGGGGAAAAAATTACATTGATTTTAGTTAATATGTTCATTACATAACATATTTTATAATAAAGGGAGACATTATATAGAAGAAGAAATAAATAAATGGGGGGGGGGGGTAAAACATTTTTGTGGAATTTTTTGTTGAAAGAGTTATCAAAAGATGTTACCAAAATATCTTAAGCTTGTGAAGTTGGTATTTTTATTTTATTACTCCTGACCAAACCTTACCAGTGATGTGTTCGATTGACAAAATTCTCTCGAATAATTTATTATAAATTTTTTTTAAATGTTAATGTTCATATGATTATATTAAGTACAAGGCTTTAATTCTATTTAATCTTATTGAAGAACACCAGATAGTTACCAAGTTGTCACCTATTATGGACTAGTTATAAAGTCATCCCGATAACCAATGGTCCTTTGAGACTTTTCTACCTTCAGAATTACTGATTAACTACACTGGGAACTTCTGAAACTCTGTAAACATATTTTTTTTACTTCAGATGGTTTGAGGTTTTGCTTAAAATATAATTCCCTCACAATATCCTTAGTAAAAGGTTTCTTGCCTTCACATAATAATTCTTGAGAATGACTTTGCTGCACAATCTATAAATGAGATAGCTTAACAATTCTCAATATTGTCAACATTACCACCTTCATGGAGAAAAACAATTGTTATCTCAGTGTGGTATTGTACCTATTCTGATTTAATGCAAAATATTGCGATTGCTGGATTAATGAAAATAATGTATGGCTATGGTATAAAGGCTTAATATTAAACGATATTTAGATCACAGAATTTATTATCAGGAAGTATGGTTTGCATTTCGTCTCCTGTTTGTATATTTACAAATATATCTACAAACCAATTATGTACAAGCCTGCAATTGCTGGCTAAAAATACAAAAGCACAGGATGAATCGGCCAGTTGATAAAAAAAACAATAAAATTAACAATTTTATTATTGAGCAGTATATTGTTTCAAATGAAATGAACTCTGAGACGAAAAATAATAAAAACTAAATACATTTTTATACATAAATTTATTAATTCACTGGCCATTCAACATTTAATCATTTGAAAAATTTTATATAACACTCTATTAGTATATTAACAAAATATAGAACTTTGTATTAAAAGATTACAAAATTCCATTATAATATGCTTCAGAAGAACAGTTTAAGGCCCACTTTTTTTAAAAGTAATACATGAGTTTAATATATTATACACCCGAGAAATATACAGCTTTACATTTATAAAATAAAATATTTTTGCGGGAGCTGAAAGGAATGTAAGAAATTTTATAACAATTTAACCAGAGAGTATAAATTTGGTAACTTTAGCAATATAAAATTTTGCTTATACTATAGCAAAATATCAAATAATATTTTATAGACCTGACTAAATTATAAATTATAATTTGAAATAACTTATTAAATATATGCTTTCAGCTACTAATGAAGCAAATGATTTTCCGAAAATTGAAAGAAAAATGCATATGGATGAGTTTTTTGAAAGAGTAGTTCCTGTACTTCACTAAATTCTTTAAATGGACTAAAAAATTAAATTCAAAGAAAGTAACAGTACATCATTCATTCCATTCAGCTCACCCAATGTTCTCTTTTTTTTTTTTTTTCATCTCTTTTTTAATTTTTTATAAGGATAAAGGAAGACACTAATATGTTGTGTAAAGAAATATAATGCTTATGAACTATCATAATTTTAAATGAATAATAACTATCACAGAATTAAAAAAAAAAAAATTCTTTTAGGTAAAACTAAAACATTAAATAACTTAGCCTTCTATATACAGACAGTCAAAAGGAAAGAGTCCACTTACAAGAAAACTTTTTACTTTACTTCCCAATTATTTACATAATTTTTCTAACAACAATTCGCTTCATGAATTATTCTAGCTCACAGCATGTTTGCACAAGATAACATTTTTAATTAAACCATATTTATATCCTTTATTCTTATAAATCATAACACAAAGTATATGTTTTTTTTTGTTGAGGTTTGGTCAAGGTTGATCCAAAAAAATCCAATTTTAAAAAAATGTTTAAGTCATTGTGGCTTACATTATAAGCCATCTGAAGGGCTATCATTAAGACATCGTCACCTGGATAAAATGTTCATGACATGTCGAATGTCGGCAGATAATAAAAAATACATTTTCTTAAAAATTGTATTTTTTGGATCAACTTTGACCGAACCCCAACAAAAAAACATTTAATAATCTCTATGGTCAGAAGCTCTCCATTTGGGTTATAACACAAAATTGTCTTTAACAAAAAGGTTGAAAACTCATTTAACTCCTTACTCCCCTATAAAATAAATAAACGTAAATGGGTGCAAGACAAAGCAACAGCTAAAGTTTCATTTTAAAATACAAATAGAACTTATTTAAATTAAGCCTCTATTTGCAGACTCTAATACAAGTTTGCTATGAGTTATGCAATAGAAGTAAACTCTTTCTTGATAGTGGACAATTAATTTCTTTGCAGTTGTTGGGCAAACCATTATATCTATAGGAAGAGCTCTGTTCCAATACATAAATATTCAAATAATTTAGTAAACTATGCTTAAGTTAAATAGATACTATTCCAGTGCTTAAGTTTAATAATATATAAATTTTGCTTAAAAGATAATAAGAAATTTGAAAATTATTTTGTCATATCCAACTTTTAATAACAATAAAGAAATAGTCTCTTTTTATGTTAAAAGTAATTAATGTATTGGCAATATTCTCAAGCAGTTGTATTGTATATTTTATGTATTTGAATGAAGTATTTTCCATTTCCAAAATTAGAATTCAGGCATCCTTCTACTCTCCACAATAGGATAAGTAAATAACAGTACTTCAATATCATATTACAGCAAGTTTTCAACTATTTGTACTGATAAAAAAAAAAGCTAAAACTCAATCTAAAATATAAATGCTGTCCACTTATCCTTAGTTTTAACATTGGCTCTTTTTTAAACTTATAATTTGCTTATTTTAAAATCTCAATCTAGCAAAGGGCAGCAAGTTTTATGAAGTCAATATGCTTAAAATTCTTAAATAAATAATTTTTGAAAAATTGTTACATAAAGCTTATTATCTTATTTTCTATAAAATGTTTGCTTGACATTGAAATAACTGAATGGAATAATAATATTGAAACAGCAAATTAATTCTTCAAATAAAGATTTTCACGCTGGAGCCATGTAATTTAAGTAGAATTCCCAACTTTCATTTAAGATGTATATAAGTAAGAGCAAATGTGGAAATATAATTCACAAGCTGAAGATAACACAAGATGAGTGTAAAATGTATGACACTAAAATTTGCTCTGATCTGGCTGGGAAGGACCAGTAGGAAAAAAGCTCTTACATCATTTCTACATTTGTAAATTTCTGCTTTATGGAACATTTATTTTTAAAATGTTAAAGAACATATATCAGAAAATTTAATTTTTCACCTATTACGTACTATAAACTTTTTGTAACAAACAATAATGAAGATATTACAATAGTAAATTTTGGTCTCTGTCTAAATCAACCCCTTTCTCTCATTCAATTTCAATCAAAAATGAATTATTTTAAGGATTTGTAATGAAAAGCCCAACTAAGAAATTCAGTTTCTGTTTTTAAAAATACATTTTTTCCATAAAGTAATATTGAAGTTATTAAAATTTTAAATTCTGGACTACCTATTAACCCCTATCCCTTTTGATAAATTAAAGCCATAAATGAACTTATCCAACTTTTGCAAAAAGAAACCTAAATACCGAATCGGTTTCATTATTTTAAAAATTAGAGATGCTAGACAAATGCATATAAAATTTCGAACTAACCATATTTTTAGCTTCTCCAAAATAAAATCAGCAAAAATCCGCTGAAATTTTTCAAACGTCGACTGATTCTTCCAATGTAAATAACAGGAAATCTACTAATAGCACATTTTAATATGAACTACTTTATTTACGTTTCAGAATAAGTATTTAAATAAAAACAAACAAGGTTGTAATTTGTTAACTCCCATTTTTAATAATTCTATTTTAAAGAACGGATTTAATTATTCTACACTGAGCTTTATGCTGATAATATATTTTAAAACTACACATTATTTCAAAGTAGTTCATTTGATGAATGATGAGAATTTTAAAATTGTATATTTGAGCTGCAAATGTTATGACAATAGTAGATATGACAAAAACTTTGGACCAACCTTTTTTAATTAAAAAAAAATTATAACTAACTCTTTAATCAAGAAAGAAAAATTCCTTGGTTGATAAGATTTTATGAAATAAAAGGTCTTGCATACATAATTAAATTTAATTAAAATCAGTTCATGAGTTTTTGTTTTACAATTTGTATAACTTTACAACAATAGGTTAGTTATGAAAAAAATAAAACAGCAAACAGGAAGCTATTTGTTACATTTTCATGGACAATCTTCAACAATTATTAAACTCAACAAGATAACCATTAGAGTAACGAGAAACGCTAAACAAACAATGTAAAAGCACAAGGTAGACCTGGAGGAGGTAATTGGCTGCAATGGTGGATGAGCACATCGATATTTTAGGTCAGAAAGAAGTTTGAAAAAAATTCTTGTATGAAAAACAAACAAGAGTTTGTAAAGTATCATTAATAATAATAACTCAAAATTTAATAATTTTATATCACAGCCCCTCTATTAAGTTTATATATTTGATATACCTGAAGATTCATTATTTATAATTAAATAAATAAATATCAGAGACTTGCTCTATACAGCCATAAAATTAATCTATTCAAAAGCCTAAAATTGTAGTACTTCAAAAATTAGAAATTTCATTTATTAGAGCAATTTAGAAAATTAGGGGTGAAATTTTTAATTTTCTTTTAAGGAGCAGAGTGTTATAAAAACTATGAGGAAAAAATTTAATTACTACTTAATTACCAAGACTCCAGGTCATTGGTAATATAGTTTACTGAATCAAA
Source organism: Oncopeltus fasciatus (assembly GCA_000696205.2). Taxonomy (NCBI): domain Eukaryota; kingdom Metazoa; phylum Arthropoda; class Insecta; order Hemiptera; family Lygaeidae; genus Oncopeltus; species Oncopeltus fasciatus. The sequence goes on from KZ806944.1 coordinate 196,172, forward strand.
CTAATATGATACTAGGCATCATTCTGAGACTAATTAAAAACCAACAGTTTAAAGAGAAAATCAGATGTTTTTTTCTAGAAAAGTAAAACATCAAATTTTAGGGTTGGTTACATTTAATTTTTCAGCACAACTCTGAGTTTATTTATGAATAAACTAAGTAAGAAGAACAAATGATAACAGAAAACACCAGGTCAACTTTTGGACTTCAAACCTTCAATTTTACCCTCTTACAGTAACTGAATTAAGTTCAAATGTAACTATCAAAGTGTCACTGATGGTAGTTTAATCGAAATCAGTTAAGCTACTTTTTAGAAAATAAAGTTTGTAGTACGTAACTTTTTTCCTATCTACATTGGAGATATCCAGCCAGCTAAGGTGTATTGAAATTAGACAAACTTTTAATGTTCAGTTTTAAGCAGTTTGAATTTCAGAGCTTGATTTATCCAAAATTCATATTTTTTAGCTATTGGTCTAGCCAAAAGAAACTTGGCTCCAACAGAAAAATATGATTCACTAGTGCAAAAATAACACTAATAACTTTGATGAAATCTTGACCAAAGTTTTTTCCAACAAGCTACTTAGGCATCTCCTCTAAAAGCACATCCCCAGGACTATGAAGTAAGAAATGTTCAAAAGAAATATGTTATACATATATATTCTTACTAAACAGTCCTTTATATGATAAGCTTCAATAAAGCCAGAGTATCTTTCAGTTAGCACAGTAAAAAAAATTAATCATTTCAATGAGTCAATTGACGATTTCTTATATGTGACATGCATGTGTTAATTTTACACACACATACGTGACATCATTTACCTATTTCAATTGAATGAAGAAACAATCCACTAAAAAATAAATAGTAACTGAAAAAGTTACAATTGATATACATCAATGAAGCTTTTTTAATAACAAAAAAAAGGTATTCTATTCTGTTTCATTTTATAATTTCTCTAAATAAAGTGATTCATGAAGCCTGCCAGCCAAAGACAACAAAATTTCTAAAAATATTTGAGAATATAAAATGAGCACTCCTATCTACATCAATTTAATATGAAAACTAAAAAAAAATTTATAGAATAATTATAATACATGTATATCTGAACTTGAAGACATGCAAGACATATTTGTTTTTCACTGATATTTTACAATATCAAGCAAACACGTTTATTTGAAATTTTTTAATGTATTTACTATATCACACAAAAATGAAATGTGGTAATTTAATATTTATAGTACATTATTAATCATTTAAGAATTATCAATCCAAAAAAATACAAGAATAAATCAAAACAATAACAAGATACCTTTATTTGTTTATACTTTTGAAAATGAAAATTTATTTATAATCAATTTAAATAGATATATATAATTATGAACTGATAACTATTCATGCAGTTACAATTAAAATTAGATATCCCATGTTTTTAAAATAATGATTCTCAAGAAAATGCATTTTCATCAGTCAATTCAACATCTTCAGAACTAATCACAAAATTTTCACAAGAATTAACTTGATACAATCATAAGAAAATTAGGTAAAGAAAAAGAACCCTTCAAGCAAAGCTGTATAGTAACGAAGCTTACATATGTAATAAAACTAACTTAACAGTAAATTAGAATTTTTTTTTTCAAGCTTTTTAATAAGAAAGAGCTTCAAGAGACTAAGCACTACAATGGAAGAATATGATATAAAACATAACAGGTTTTTATTATTATTATTAATCTGTATAATTGGNATTGTTTGGTAAAATAAATAAATAAATAAAATATAAAGACAAATATCAAAGAATATTTTAACAAGGCTCCTACAGCAGGAAACCAATTTTGATTCTAAACACAGTCCACAAACTTAAATATTATTTATAAACAAACTGCATTTCCCAACATTTTTTGTTCATATATTGTAAACAAATAATATTTTAGCGCAATAAATTACATAAGCCAATTTTTTTTTTTTTGTTCAATGAAATCTCATAGTCATAAGCCCATAGGAATGGTAACCTATTCACCTGTTTGTAATTTCCAAGTTTTTGTACGACTCTTGAAAAAAAATATTGATCACATGAGAGTCCTGCAACAAAAACATAAATCTAGTAATTATTTCTGACATATGTAACGTAAGATATTCAATAAATAATAAGAGCATATTTATTGTACAAAAGATATAGAAAAATATTTCACAAATTATAAACAAGGTGAAATGTAAAGGCATGATCAGGAATTGAAAATAAAATAATGTTTTCCCTTAAGAATATAAATTCCAAAACTAAATGAGAACAACTACACTAAGTAAATTTACCGTTTCTTCTTCCGGGTTGGACCGTGTCATATTGGTGTTATTTGCCGAGCTTTCGCACATCATGTGATGGCTTCTTTAGGGCTGAAAAGAGAATGAGAGTTGTAAAAGAGAGATTTTTAAAATCCAGGGAGTATATAATTGTATATATATAATTATATACCACCTGGATTTTAAAAATCTCTCTTTTACAACTCTCATTCTCTTTTCAGCCCTGAAGAAGCCATCACATGATGTGCAAAAGCTCGGCAAATAACACCAATATGACACGGTCCAACCCGGAAGAAGAAACGGTAAATACTTCTGACGACCGTCGAAGCCTACGTGAACAACTAAGTAAATTGTTAAGCATTGCAGTCAATCATTATTCAATATTATATATATATACATAGCTTCTGAATAACAAAATAACATTGAATATTTCATATATAGGTTTATTTAAAAAATGGAAATTCTAGAGGTCCCATAGAAAATTGTGTGGTGGTAAGTGCTGAAGTGAATACCAGTGCCAGAATGTAAGAATGAATCTTACTCAGATCAGGTAATAGTTTAAATGAGTATGAAATTTTTCAAAAATCAAGCTATCTTCTTATACAAATTAATTAGTGAATTATCAGTCTATAATGTATGAATCTTTTTAAAAATGAATTTTATTAAGCAATGATAACATTATAAAATTCAAAGTTAATTTCAATAATTAACTATCTTCTTATACATAGTTAATTATTGAAATTAACTGTGAATTTTATAATTTTATCACTTCTTAATAAAATTCATTTTTAAAAAGACTCATACATTATAGACTGATAATTCACTAATTAATTTTAAAAGAATTGACTTGGTCTTCAATGAAAGAATGCTCAGACACAGATGAAGATGAATATGTATATATATCCTTGACCATTTTTTTAACAAGCAAAAAAAAAAAAAAAAAACATCTTTAAGACATTAATTACACAAACACTTTTCATACAAATTTAAAATTCATTAATATAAAACACTTCAATATAGATTATTTAATAATTAAGAAAATT
>KZ806944.1:202043-214936 GCA_000696205.2 Oncopeltus fasciatus
GAAAATTAATTAATATAAAATATAAGAAAATAAATGATGTCACTATTGATTTTTAAATTCACAAGTAATAAGACACATAAATAAATAAAAAATTTTACTTAATGCATTAAAATAAAATAAGTTTTCTTATTATAGCCCTATCATATCTCCCTTGGTTCATAATTGTTCTGATTATTACCTTCTTAGCTGGTTATGTTTCACAATATAAATAAACACAACACAACAAAGTCTTCTACACCCAAATTGAAGACAATAGTGCTTATACAATGAAATTCAAATTTAATAATGTTATTATTGAATATCTTCAGTCATAAAACTGAAACAATCAGAAACAATGAACATCTATAAAGAAATTAAAGATGGAATGTCACAATTATTTTCATTTTGTCATTGTCACTTTAAAAACAGTAAAGCCTCACAATTCAGTGCTCCTCACAAAAATATAGTCAAATTTTAGAATAGCTACAGCACAGTCACTATCTAAATATTCACAGCACTATAAGTGACTAAATACTAAAATATATTATAAAGTTTCCTAATGATATAAACTTGTAGGTTTCATACATTATGTTTTATCATCATCAACACTTGTATTTTAATATAATAATTCATTCATTAATCTGAACATGTTCTACACTAAAGTTGCAGTACATCAAATAGAGGAAATTTATATATCTCGCATAATTTGGAACAAGATTTTACCATTTAACTCCAAATAAAAATTTTAAATTTACTATCTATTTTAATTAATTAATTTTTACTATAGAAGAGGCATTTAATGAATTACATTTTTTACAACCAATCATTCATGATTTCATACTACAGATAAATTAAGATTAGGTGAAAGCATGAATCTAAATAAATCTTAACATAGATATGGCTTAATTCAGAATAATGCAAATGGCAATAGAATGTTTAGGCTACTCCTGAAAACTTGAAGCTGAAAGTTTTCTGATGCTGTAGATTGCCAATACCAATCACATTTCTTTATCATTTAGTTATAAGCTATATTTCTAAATAATAGAATTTACGGGCATTAAGAAACTCATAGATTCTATTATCAACTAGTTCAGTAAGTAACCCATTAGTAGTTATAGAGAAATCTACAGACAATCTAACTGAAAATGAATTCATTACCAAACATTAATGACACCTCCTGAAATTTCTAGTTTTTAAAAATGCAAACTATACCCAGGCTTTGTGGGGAAGAGGAGTCAGTAATTTATTCACAAATCGTGTATATATATATATTGGAAACAATCTATTCTATCATACTATTTTTCTCTAAAATAAGTTTGTGTTATTTATAGAAAACTGGTTCCTACTTTGACTATAAATTTCATATAGAAGAATCATAGAAACAAGAAAATTATATATATATATATTGGAAACGAAAAGTCCAGTGTCGGTGACCTTGGGCGGAACGAATGTNATATTATGATATGATATATAAGATATATATATATCTTGATTGTCAATGTATTAAGGCCTGTTCATGTAATATAGTAACTTACAGGCCTTAATTCATTGTCAATCAAGATGGGACAAGACAAGCAAATCTGGACACATTTGTACCTGGCATACAGACATACTATAAGAAATGAAACACATGGACAGACTTCTACCTAACTCAAGCTATTACAGGACAAGGTACAGTCAACAATTATTTTTACAGATTTAAAATTAAAGATTCTTTTTACTCCACTGGTGACTCTACACATGAACAGACATACCAACTTTCGATATACGACTATACACTACAGGACAGAACTAACAAGAAAGGCACTATTGAAATACAGGAAATGGCCAGTAAAAGCAAATTTATAGATGGACAAATTACTACCAGAATTCAAAACATTCCTTAAAATCTCTCTTGAAAAAATTAAACACATAAATATAAGAACATGAAAGATACTCATAATTAGATTATCACATTGAGTTTACAATATACATAATTGAACCGTATATGTATTCAAATATTCAGGCTTGTATGGTTTTTTCTTTCTTTTCTTGCTCATATTTTTAATTTATTTCAAAGTTATTTTTTCATTCCATTCCTTCTTTTTTTATACAATTCTTCTTTTTTCGTTCTTTTGTTCTTTAGTTATTAGTTATTAGTTGCTTTATTTTTTTTTGTTAATTGTATATAGCAATCAACCAATGTAATTATTTACTATACATGTACATTGTTTACAATATTTGTATGGTATGTGCAGGTTAAACTCCCTTATGACGGGATTACTGTCATGGGGGGAAAAAAAATGTACTGTGTTATAATAAGAAGAAAATTAAATAAGTTTTAACTGAGGATGTTCAATTAGATGCTTAGAATCAGAAATTTATTATGTATTATTTATATGTTGCAGACTTGAAGATGGAGTTCGAAACATAATAGGTTCGACTAAAAGTGGTTGAAAGGGTGGCTAACTCCATTAATAAATAAATGCAAATATAAAATGCAAAGTTTTAATATAAAATTTAAAACAAGAGTGTTATTAACCCGAAGGATTTGAAGGTAAGTACGCTGCAAGGAAGTAAGGTAATGTCCATTTATAATGGAAGCCACATTTTCCATGTTTTAGATTGGTAAGTGAGTTACATTGCGGTTTTGTTAGGACTATGGATTATATAGGGATTTCTTTTGAATCTCTTTTTTTATCCAGGGAATATATCAGAAGTAATTTTAATTACTTTTTAATTAAGAATGGTTTTTAATTAAAACTATAAGTAATTTTGAAACAAGTGTTAAAATGTTCACGTAGGCTTCCACACGGTCCAACCCGGAAAAAACTTTACATACAAGTGTTAAAAGTTTTAATTCAAGTTTATTACTAAGTGCTGAGCTTTTTGAACAATGTAATTTTGTTTTTGTGTAATTTGATCACTGTCAGGAAGAGAAATAGCATTTCAAAATTTGAGGTTCAATGCAAGATTCAGATTTTCATTTATAGTTCAATCTAGTCTCTTCTTCAACGTTCTTATCAAAACTTTTTTAACTGTAAACAAAAAATATTTTAATAAATAATTAAATATTAAATAAACAATTAAATATTGTACAAATTTTGTAAAATAAGCCTCATATTATGGTATAATACATTTTAATTCCAATAATATATTTTTATAATTAATAGAAGCATTACTATTANCACACTCACACACACACACACACACACACACATATATATATAAAGTATATATAGAAAATGAAATAGGTCTCTCTTCACTCCTCACTGATGAAGGGCAAGAGATCCCTGAAAACTTTGCTCCCTATGATTTTTTTTTATTTTTGTGTGCACTGCACTCTCTATCCCACCTGTTCTTGATTTTATATATAGTAAATAAGAACAGGTGGGATAGAGAGTGTAGTGCACACAAAATGAAAAAATTACAAGGAGTAAATCATGATGATAATTGTGATAAAGTAATCGTAAAAGGGGCCAAAAAAAAAAATCTTACTACTTCAGCTGGGAATCGAAACCAGGTCTCCCAGTGGGTTTGATTCTTCAGAGAGGGGACGTCTTGTCCCTAAGTTCACATGAACCATATGAACTCGTCTTCATGATAGGTAGGTGTTGGTCAATTAATGTTTGAATTTTTTTAAAATAGTTCTTACTACATTTACATAGCTTACTACATTCATACTTTTGATATAATATTACATTATGACAATTCTATAGTATAATATTGTAAATATTTGATGTTCATATTTTTAGTTTCTTCTAATGAATATTAGTGAATAACGTAAAACATTTTTCAACACTCATGCAATAGTACCAATGTGAATAGCTTTTTATATTAATTATTTTACCTATGTTAGCTCCACGAGGGATCATATCCTTTCCAACGAGCAGGTGGAGCTAAGAACACTCGCCTTCCTTTGTAGAAAAAACTAACCACTCCACGATACCCTGTTCTTGGTACTCCAGACTATTAAAAAAATAAATTAAATTTTCTTTTAAATTAATCGATTGGTATAAGTTATTTAAATTTCTGTCTCAATAAATATATTTATTTTCTACTATAAAGTTAAAACTAGACATTTTGGAGTCATACTCTTATTGACCAATCTTTAAATTTATAGTTTTCTAAGTGAAATGAAAGTCATATTATCAGTAATTTTTTTTTTTTTTTTAACTTAAGAGACTTCAATTTAGTTTTACTCTTTAATCTACCACTAAGGATATGTACACTAAATTGGAGTCTCTAATATTTAAAATTTTTTTTTTTTAATTTATGATAATATGCCTTTTCTCTTAATAAAGGCTTTGAAAAAAAGTATTTAAAAAAATTACAAATAGAATTGAATGTTATGAATAAAAAATATACATGGAGAACAACATGTAAAAGCTATCTAATTCTAGGGTGGGTCAAGGAGAAGGTCAGGCGGGCTGAGAAGGTTTGTTTCCAGCAACAGGCTATCAGGCATAGCCCCCAGTTTCCACAAAGACCAGGTATGGCAGACCTTAGGAGTGTAGGAATTGTGGTTCCTTTGGTCACTCTGAAGAGGCTAGATGCCCAGCAAGGTGGGCCTTGTAGGGGCGGCTCATCTTGAGAAGGTAATGAGTTAGATAGCTATGATTATATAGGTTATGTCGATAATCAAGGATCACAACAAAGTGATGTTCTTCAAGATGGCCATGGAGGTGGCAATATTGAGATAAAATTCCATATCAGTACAAGAGTTGATGTTACCTTGATCCCCAAGGAACTAAACAAAGAGTTAAGGTTACCTTTTGCTTTGAGAAAAGCAGATAAAGTGCTGAGTGGGCCAGGTCATAACATTCCTTTAAATGGAATGTTCATAGCTCCAGTTAGATATAAAATAGACAAGTCTAGCAGAAAATGTATAACAAGGTTGAAAAGCAGTACCTATTACTTGGTCAACCCATAATCTTGTCCTTAGATCTTGAATTTGTAGGGTCGTTAAAGACCAGTGAGATTTTTATGAGATTTCACAATTTTTTCAAGGGTTTGGGTTGTATGAAGTCAGACCCAAACCAAATTGTGTTGGTCGAAGGTGCAGTTCCTAGAGCTGTTAGTACTCCACGTAGGATTCTGGTGCATTTGCACAGGAAAGTGAAGAATAGAAACTCGACAAATTAGAACAGCTGGGCATAATTACTAAGATTAATCCCACAGATTGGTTATCAAATCTGGTTGTCATTCCAGGGGAAGTGCAGCTCAGTGTTGATTACTTCTATTTAAATCAGGTTGTTAAGCAAGGACACCTCATGATGACCAGTGTTGATGAACTTTTAAAATTAAATGGTGTGGCTTACTTTTCAAAGCTCGATTGTAGGAGTGGGTATTTTTAACAACCTTTAATGGGGGATTCCAAATGATTGGCAACATTTATATTTGGTAGTTATTATTTCAATAGGTTGCTGATGTGCTTTTCAAGTTTCATAACTCATATCCTGCAGGAAATTTCAGGATACAATCATGTTGCTGGACGATTTCTTGATATTTGGCAGGACTAGGGAGGAACATGATGAAAGGCTAGGAAAGATACTGGGTAAGCTTAAGGAGTCAGGGCTGATCTTAAATAAGGATAAATGTCCCTTTCGTGTTAAAAAAAATACAATTCTAGGCCACAGGACAAGCCCTTAGGGTATAGAGGTAAACTCTGCTAAATTGAAGGCAATACAAAGCATCTCAAGTCCCAGGAATAATTCAGGTTAGGAGGTTCCTAGGAATGTGTAACTATCTTTTAGTAAAATCTCAGGAATCTCCTTAGAAATGACAGGGTATAGTGCTGGGCTAGAGTCCAGGAGAACTGCACGAGACACATAAAAGAGATACTGTCCTCTGCTCCCATCTTCGCTTTCTTCAACATTAACAAGCTAAGAGGACTACTAACTAATACCACAGCAATATGGCTTGGGGCTGTCCTAGAACAGGAGGAGTTGGAGGGGGTCTGAAAGCTGTTTTTCTAAGCTTCCCGCAGTTTGACAGAAACAAGTCAAGAGACAAGTTATTCAATATACAGAGAGAAGGTCTAGGGATCTTTTGGGCTTATGAGAAGTTCCAGTTCTAAATAGGTGTCAAGTTCACCATTGTTACTTTTTGTAAATTGCTCACAATACTGTCAATCAGCTGTGATAATAACATGGAAAAGAATGGCTAGTGTCGCAACTCCAAAATTAAAAGTAATCATAGCCATTTCTTCAACGATAGCAAAGAAAAGAATTTTCATGCCCATAATTATTAGGATTTTTATATACCAGGGTATAAATTAATTGTTTTATGAAAATTTGTTTAAATATCTATGTTTCCTCAACTCAGTTGTTAGTTATTCCTCTGGTGTAGAACCTGAAGTTATTTATTAAAAATTCTTCAGTGAATATTTAAAAAATTTCAGTGTTTATTTTATTTATTTTAATCTGTTTGTGAAATGATGCATAAATTATTGTCTCCATTTATTTTCTCTCTCATTTTATTTGTTTTTATAATAGTATTACTATATATTATTGCGAGTTCTTAACTGAAGTTCAATTATTAAAATATAAGGAACAAACATAGTTAATAAAAAAAGTTAGTAGACTTACACGAAAATCATCCATTAGGCCAAGGGCTTTAGCAGCAGATCTGTATGCTATTTTTGAATTATATGGAATCCTGACAGGACCACTTTGTACAATGCCACCTGAACGAAGCTCTTGGTGGGAAACTACTGGGCTTTCATACACTGCTCTAACAAAAGCACTGTCATAATTGTCCTGAAAATGAATATTATTAAAAATAAAGTAAAAATTTAATAGAATCACATTATTTTATTTATAAATATTTATTTTCAATACAAACCTTCAAAAGGTAGGTAAGGTTCTTCTCAGTAAATGGCACAAACTTATCATTCAAGTGAATATACTTCAAGTGTTTTTCATAAAATAGACCACTGGAAAATAGATATAAGTTAAAATCATCTACAAAAAAGGAAAATTCCTTCCAAAAAAGTAAAGTTCATTACTTGCTGACTCCAACTTTTCCAAAAGTTCTTGTCCGAGATACTTCTGGCCTGATACAGGCTCTTCCCTTTCTCTGCTCTGGTTGTCTAATCCAATCATCCCAATAACTGCACAAAAAAAAAAAAAAAAAATCATTATTAATTGGAGGGCTTAAGCTACTGGCAAGATGGGAACTTAAATATATTGGCAAAAATAACCTAGATCATTAATTGGAATTATTTCATGGAGGTACTAGGATGCAAGGCTTAGAAACATATAGAGGCTAATTAAAAATAATATTAAAATAAAACTTAAAAAACTCTCATGGGTATTTAAATCAAAAAAGGTTAAGAAAGTTAATTCTAGAGAGACAAGACAAAATATACAAACCTAAGAGGCCATTTTGGAGCTAGTTCAGCCCACATAGACTTAGTCACCATCCAACCTAAACCGGGGAAAAAATCAGTCCTATGGAGTAGTTCAGGGGAAGATGTGTCAATGAGATCAAGTTTTCCATTGTCATTCCAAGCAGAGACACACCAAAGTGTTGGATCTTGCTTTAAAAGTGGAAGTGTAGCCAAGAAGTAAGAAAACAAGTCAGGGGACACATCCAAATCATCTAGAAAATAAAAATTTGAAGGTTATACTTTCCTTAAGAAAAAACATACAAATTATACTCACTAACATTTTTTCTTTCAACTCAAAGAAAAAAATTATCTTTTTTGCTTATATGTATAATTACCATGTTCTCACATCTCAATCAATTGATATAAATTCATATTAAATACTTCACTTTATATCTAGGAGTCAAAATCAGGCTACTTACTTTTTGTTGATAAAACAAGTAGTTCATTTAAAAAGGAGAGTTTGTTGACCATAGATATTATTCTTAGATGATAAAAAACACAAATTTAAAAAAATGTATTTTTTAATAAAGGATTATCTGCCAACGTTTTGGCTTACATTGTAAGCCATCTTCAGGGCTATCATGAAGATGAGAGAGGACGTCCTGTCCCTAAGTTCACATTTCCATGACTGGGAATGTGAACTCTCATCTTCATGATAGCCCTGAAGATGGCTTACAATGTAAGCCGAAACGTTGGCAGATAATCCTTTATTAAAAAATTCATTTTTTTAAATTTGTGTTTTTTGGATCTACCTTGACCGAACCCCAACTAAAATCATCTAAGAGTAGTTCATTTAAGAAAAATTAATTAATCAGTTAGTCAAATAACACCTTATCTTATGGTTTCAACTTTTTTTTGGTAGGGGGAATTCTAACTTATAATATGATATAGCAGAAATTGAATACATGTATGATAAAAAGTTAGATAGAATAAGTCTTTTTTTTTAAACATGATTTTGAATAAGCTCTCTTAAACAATAAAAAAAAAAAAAACCTGATTTGATAAACACTTAAAATTAGATATATTTGGAAACAACTTTTAGAACAACAAGGAAGTTTTCAATAATAAATGAAAAAAAATTTAAACAAAATAAAAATGATTTAATTTAATTGAAATGAATTAAAAATAAATAAAACATTAACTAGTCAGAAAAGTTGTGTTATTAGAAAAATAAGTTTCTCGTGGTCAATTCAGTCAGAGAAATCTAAATTCAATTTTGTTCAAAATGTTTATACATGTTTAAATTCCTGACTCCATTGAATACTGTTGAAATACTATTTTAAATAAAATGACACAGTATATTTTATTAATGAAGAAAGAATTCAAAAACAATTAATCTGTTCAGAAAACCTTAAAACAAAAAAAAATCAATGAAAACTATAACAAAAAAGTGTTCTTCAACAAATATTGAAAAGATACAACAAATATTTTATGTTTGAATAAAAAACACTCTGAACTATTTCTTAAATGTTTAATATAAAGACCATAATTTTGTAATTATTTAGAGGAAATGGTATAGAAAATTAACTTAATTATAATTGATTCATTTAATTAGAAAATCAAATTATGGGATTCAGCATGAGACAAACTAAACTAAGAATATGAGACCTACCATTGATATTGTGAAAAAAGAAATTGTCTTACAACTGGAGAATACTTTCGAACAGGCATAAGAGTTTCAACGAAAATAAAGGCTTACATGCAGAATGTAACACAAGATGGTTAGAAGAAGGATGCAGGGCAAAAGAAAGAGTAAAGTGCTGCCCTGGTAGTTAAAGAAGACGTATGTGTTGTCATTGGTAGCAAAAATGCCACTAGCATGTTAAAAAGTCATAAACAGTAACATCACCAGGAAATCAGAACATATGTGTGGGAGAAGACCAAACTTTTTCAGACATGCTTACAGAGATTCTATTTCAATTATATTATAGAACTATAAAAAAAAAATCCATCACAGCAGCAGTGATAAGCACATTTCCTCTCAGATGAATATTCTGAACATAGAATAAATAACTGATTAGATCTTACAATCTAGGAAAGGCAATGAGGATAAAAATATAACTAATTCATGACAGTTTGGTCGGAGGGGGGGGGGGGGAGTAGCTGAAACACTCCATAACTACATTCTTAAATATCTTCTTTTATAAATTTGTTTTGTCAAAAAATCATAGAACATAAATATTACAACTTTATTGCATATTTAAAATTTGAATATTCAATCAAATGCACATTAATCTAAATTATAACTAAACTTTCAATAATAAATTTTTAAAAATGTGATATGTTAATGATTTATGAATATGTATCTTACAATATATTGATTAAACTGTTAAAACATGAAACTCTGAATATTGAATATTTTAATTTGTGGTAGTATTTAATCCCACATTGATTTTATACAATAAATGAAAGGGAATAGAATAAAAAATCGTACTAACTCAGCCGGGACACGAACCCGGATCTCCTGCTTACCGGGCTGGCATGTTTACCAATTACACCGAAGCTAGCCAGATGATTCATTATATTCCCCGCACTCTACTGGGGGTATAAACCCCCAAGTAAGACGAATATATCGTATTAAACTCGAAGGAGCTAACATTGCTAGCAATTTATTATGGTATTTAATCCCACATTGATTTTATACAATAAATGCAAGGGAATAGAATTTAAAAAATCTTTCTACCTCAGCTGGGAACGGCTTAGGTAGTAAGATTTTTTAAATTCTATTTCCTTGTATTTATTGAATTTTAAATATTGAAGTTCAAATCTATAATGTACCACTGAAAAATTTAATAAATTAAAAATGAACATGACGAAATTAAATATATCAGTTAAGACTACTAATGGTGATAAATATTAAAGAGAATTGTTATAAAAACAGAAGGACATGTGATGTATAAATAATGACTGCTCATGCTTTTAAGCATTTTTTTATTTGGGTTTTAAGTTTATTTATACATTTCTCTGATGACTGTTCAAATTTATGGTATTATATAGATTTATCAGTGGTAAATATGTTATTTTGTATGTAAACTTACCTTCAATTATAATAGCAGTAGTAAAATTATAAACAAAAAATGTTTGATTTAATGCCCAACCATAATGACGTGCAATTTTAAAATAGCCTCTAAATTTTTTTTCCTTTGGAGGAACATATATTTCACTCTGGTCTGGTTGCTAGAAAATAACATATAATATATATAATGAGAAATTTAAGAGACACACACAAAAACCATTGTTATCAATGTTGTAGGGAATAACCCTTCTCGATTATGATTTATTCTGATATAAAATAAAGATGAATAATAATAATAGAACAATTAAATATATAAGTATGTTACCCAGACGCTTTGTAAACTAAGTAAATTATCCAAATTTAATTAAAAATAGAAGTAAGTAACAATGGCTAATGGCTAATTTGATTTTAAAATTGGGAAAAAAATAAAGCCTTCACTATCAACTAGCTTTTACTAGCAGTGGCTGACTCTTAGCTGGCTTGAAAATTGGAAGGAGAGGGGAGGGGGAACTCTCCTCCTTCATTCCTAAATATTTTCCTTTGCATCTTTTGTAAAAATGTTATTAAAAATAAGAAAATTAAATTTTAAACCTTTTCTGATATATTTTTTCATTAAACTAATAACAAAGGTTAAGAAAATTATTCAATTTAGTCCTCCTCTATACTTCTCCAATCTATTGATTTCAACCAAAACAAATCCGTAATGTTTGCAAAAAGAAGCCCTTTGGTTATATACTAGTATCAAATTCATTTAAAATATTTAGAAAGAGAGGGCATTCAACTATTAAATCTATATTTCAAAAATCTTCCTTAAGTAATTTTTCAAAAAATACTACACAACATAAATTTCTATTCTAAAATTGATAAATTCTGCACATATTACGTTCTATCAATTTTTCCATATTTCTAATAAAACAAAGGCATTATGATTTTAAATTTTTAACTCCTTTTAGACTCTCCGACTGAATTCAGCCTTTAACAAACTCAAATCAACAGTTTGCAAAAAGAAACTCAAATACCAAATTTTGTTCCATTATTATAAAACTTGTAAATGCTAGAAAGATTGTGAATGAATAAATAAGTAAATAAATAAATATNTATATAGAACATATTTTTAGAATCAGTAAAGATATACAGAAGTTTTCAACAGTCATATCATTTTACAAGAATAAATGATTTCCTAAAGGGATATCATCTAAATTATCTAAAATTACAAAGAATAAAATATAATAAATATTTTGAAAAATTGATAGTCACAGTTGATTATTTTTTAAATTAGAAAAATATAAGAAAAAACACAGATTTGGAAACTTTTGCTAATGGAAAAATAATTCCTGAGGTTTTAGAAAATATTATTCATTTGAAAGTTTAAGCTTATAAAATTTAAAATTTAACTGTTTCAGTTATTTGATAAATTTCATATGAAATTAGGTATTTACCAAGGGTAAACACAACCTAAGTTTTAAAAATATTATTTTTATTGTGGTATTTTATCCCACATAAATTTTGAAAGATCAAATGCAAGGGAATAGAATAAAAAATCTAACTGTCTCAGCCAAGGCTCAAACCTAGATATCCATCCAGGTTCGAGTCCTGGCTGAGACAGTTAGATTTTTTATTCCATTCCCTTGCATTTTATTGTCCTAAGTTTGAAATTTCATTACTATCAGTTCAAAACTTTTTGGTTTATAATTTGTGAAATTTACCTGCAGTAAATTAGTTATGAACCAAATAAATTAAAAAATGTATGGCTCTTAAATTTGCTTATATTCCCACACTCTTCAACGAAAATCTTCTACTAACAGAACATTCAATACAGAAATTGGGGTTAATTTCTTTTTATTCCTACAATTTACCTAATTTAAAATGAGCTTGATCCATCAATTTTAAGGGGTAATTATTAGTTAAAGTAAAATTTATCTAATAACCTAACTATCACATATA
Organism: Oncopeltus fasciatus; assembly: GCA_000696205.2. Lineage (NCBI taxonomy): Eukaryota > Metazoa > Arthropoda > Insecta > Hemiptera > Lygaeidae > Oncopeltus > Oncopeltus fasciatus. Next base: position 214,355 of record KZ806944.1, read on the forward strand.
CTGACATAGAGTTTGTGATTAATTAATCAAACTCATAAAACTTTACATTTTGTGCTTACTTAGATTACATTTTATCTCCAATGGTTTTCATAAATTGATGATTTTTTTTTAGGGATTGTGGGAGACTCTAAGCAAAATTATAGCCTTGCCTTGCTGTTTCACTTGATTTATAATTAGCCAACTGCAGCAAATTATACAAATTGTAAACCATAAACTATATACTGAGCTGATTCTCATGAAATTTGTGCTTGTGGCTCCTAGGTACCTAATTAAATACAATCATGATCAGATAGCATTAAACATTAAGCAGCCAAAATAATAAAATAAGCATAACTTCAAGAATGCTACATCAACTGATCATAGGCTTTTACCTCCATGACATACTTGCTGAAAAATATAATCTTTGTCCTCATAGTTTCTGTTGTAATTCATAATGTCTTACATAGTTCATAAAATTTCAATAATTTTATTTATTTTTTATCAATTTTTATGTTCAATAATATTGAAATCGAACATATAATAAGAAATTGTATTGTAATAAATTACGTATTCTCTAAAGAAAAAAAATTATATATATATATA
>KZ806944.1:215132-252252 GCA_000696205.2 Oncopeltus fasciatus
TCATTAACTCTAGAGCTACCTATAAATCTTTTTTTTATATAATAAAAAAGGCTTTATGGTCAGTTTTCCATAGTTGTTTATATTTTATCAGTTCCCTTCTGTATCTTAATTATTTGTCTCATAGTTCCTATAAACATTTAGCAATGTTTTACTTGATTTTTCATATTATACAAAAATTTTTATAATTTATAAAAACACAAATCATTTAATCAATTCATTAAAAAATCATCATTAATCTTGATTTGATTTGATGAATATTAAAAATGGAATGATTTCTTACTTTAATATGAAAGACCTGTCCAGAGAAGGCTGATATTGCTTGTGCAGTAGCTTCATGGCCACAGTCTTGACTAACTATTAGGGGAAACTGACTTGGAGATGGCCTATAACGAATCAGTTGCTCCAAGCATCTTGTGACAGTTGGCCTATTACAAGCAAAAACTATGACTGCTATAACTCCATCACCAGCTGAACCCTAAAATAGTAATAAACAAATAAAAACATTAGTTCAAAATGAAAAATTTTATTTCATTGAAATTTTTTTTTCTGAATATTAAAATTGCAAACTTTTTGAATGAAAAAATATTTCCCAAGTTTCAATGAAGACAGGAAAGAAGAATGGGAGTAAAATATATGACCACTACAGTTAGCTCTAGACTGTCCGAGAAGGTAGAGAGGAAGAAACGCTCATTAATCATTGTTCCATTCATAAACTTATTCCTTACTATTTTATTATATACAACGTAATAGTTACAAAATTAATCTTACACCAGTTTAAGTTCTTTAAACTTTTTCATAACTCAAATAACAAAAAAGATACATAAAAAATTTTGGTTTTCTCCTAAATCTCCCCCTTCCCTTCATCCAATTTCAACAAAAAATTAGTTATCTCAAGGGACTGCAATGAAAAACTTAAAATACAAATTATTTCTAAATTTTAAAAATCAGATGGCCCATCCAATACTCGAAATTGCATTCTTAAAAATCTTTTTTAAAATGCAATTTTTGTTTGTTTTATAATGATTTAGGACATAAATCTTACAAAATTTTGTTTTAAATCTATTTTGTCCCACAAAAATTTTTTCTAGTTCTAATAATGATGAAGATACTAATATTAAAATTTTGGTCGAAATTCATAAATTACTACCTGGAAGTATTGAATTTGATTCTAAAAATAATTTTTCTTCAACATTATACTTTAAAATTTAATTTTAATAGTGATTTATTAGAAGAAAAATAACACACTTCTAACTACAAATTAATGCCTTTCTGCCTATTAGTATATTTTACTGCTTAAATGATTTTTAACTTTTTTTTTTTTTAGTTTTTGAAATTAAGTTATTCAATTGGGCAAACAAGCAAAAGATTAAAAAAACCCAATTGGAGAACCAAAATCTTATTTATTCGTTTAGTTAAAATGTAATTTAGGGATACAATAAATAAATAAACCAATTTCATACAGGATCTATCTTTGTTAAGGACAAATTGATGAATTTTATTTTATTTTCTTAGATGAGAATTTTCAGAACTCATCAGAGCTAAAAATATTAGTTATATTTTCTTACAAAATGCCTTTTTTTTTTACCAATAAATAATTCTGATCTATATATTTTTTGAAGGTTTATGATTGAAAATAAGTTTGGTATACTAAGTTTTGATGTTAAATAAAGATTACTTCTCATTGATTGTAGAAAACGATAGTCTCATTTCATTGTTACATTAGCACAGTAAAAAAAAAAAAGCTATCAGAGTTTAGATGAGAATGTGCGATATGTCGCCAAACTTTTTACCAATGCCAAGGAATTGAATCTTGGCAAATGTATTTCATAGCTTCACTGAATAAAAATATCCATTCTACAACTGTTTTGAAAGCTGTAAGGAACATTGAGGGAGAGAACATACCGAAATATGGTCATATAAACTGTGACGATCAACTTATGGTTGATCCACATTTAAAGTAACAGGAAAATTTGGATCTCTCTACTCTGAAGTATTAATGGCTGAGTATGAAAAATAATTTTCAAGCCATAAAGAACTTGAAAGGCACCCTATAGACTTTTCTAACAATAATGATGAATATTATAATAGACCGTTTACCAATTGGGAACTGACCAAAGCCCTCAAAAGTATCTGAGGCTATTCTCCAGGACCTGACATGGTTCATTGTTTAATGATTAAAATCTACCAACCAATACGAATGCTCCTTGGAGCAATTTTATAATAGCTTTTGAAACCTGGAAACGTTTTCTAAAGCCTGGAGAATAGAATAGCAGAGCTTGTTCCACTTGCAAAGAATGAAAAAGATAAGTGATGAGCAAAAAATTAAAGGCTCATTTCTCTAATCCTTTGTAAAGTAAAGGCCTCAAAAGGTTGACTAATAAAAAACTAAAATGGATTTAAGAGAAGCACAACATGCTACCCAAGACACAAAGTTTCCAAATTTTGGTAACGGAAAAAAAGTTCCTAGGACTTGCTTTTAATAAGAGGCTAACTTAGAAGCATCACATTGAAGATCTTATGAAGAAATGTTTTAATAAAATTAACTTACTAAGGGTCCTAAGCAAAAACAAATGGGGCTCTGATAGAACCACAATGTTTAAAATATACAAAATTGATTATGGATCATTTATATATACCTCTGCCAAAACTACAACCCTTAGTCTTGATACAATATTTGTCCTTATTTAGGACAGCAACCAGTGCCTTCTGCACTAGTCAAGTGCTTTTCTTATGTACTGATGTAGACATTCCCCCACTCCTATTTAGACACCAAAAACTTTTAATTGGTTGTGTCTCTAGAGTATATTTCAAACCCACCGACCCTGCCAGACCTAAACTAAAATATGACAGAAAATTTAATATAAACATTCTTCCAACTAAAGAAGAGGCTGCAAAAGCTTCATTAACTCTAGAGCTACCTATATACCAAATGACCTAGCAGTGCCCCCGATGAAAGAACTTTCCAAAAGCTGAAAAAACGTGGAATGAAAGTCCACCAAGTAAACTGAAGGATATCACACAAATAGTGGCACTCATCTATCAGACTCAACCTCAAGACTGATCAGGAGGGGAGAAGGCATAGTTCCTCGCTAAAGAATTGGATTGGCAAAGCCACTAATGGATATTTAATAACAAAAGAAGAATGTCTTGCCGGCCCTCCAGGCCCACTTTCTACCTCCCACATATTCCTAGACTGACCTGCTCAACAGAAATTCAAAATAAACGAAAAATTAAGAAACACTACAAGGCGATAACCACAATAACATAAATCAAGTTATCAGTTATATAAAAGAAATAGATTATAACATTAAATATAATAAAATGTAACAATTATTTGTGTCGTATATTACCAAAATATTAGTTTCAATCTTTCGACTTTGTTATATGGACACATTATTAGTTTTCTCTTAAATAATAATAAATTTCTCTTGTATGTAGCATTTTAGTTCTTGGATGAAGTGATCATAATTATTTACTTCAAGACATCTAAATTGATAAGGGCTATTTGTTTACAGATAAGACAAATATTTATGACAAACTTTATGATCATTAGTTGAGCTATTTTTCAATGACAGTAAGGCTGAGGCACAGGTAAGATTAACGCAGTACATTATTGAGGAATATATAATTTTCCCTTTTTTCCCCACAATAGACAAGATGAAAATCAGGCAAAATAAATAATAAAAAAAATGAATGAAAATTAGTTAACTATTTTAGTAAATGTGTGAGTGGGGGGGGGGGGGATTTTTATAACCTGCAATCTTCTCTCATCCTCTTTTCTTTCCTCTTCATCAGCAGCAGCCTTTTCTTCTTCCTCTACTTTTTTAGCCTCCACTGAAACATAACTTAAATATGATATCCATGATTATAAAAAAAAATAAAATAAAGAATAATACAAATATGACAATTCACAAAAACTCACACTGCTCATGAATAGCATTTTTCACATTTCTCATAAGCAAAGCATTAGCCTTAAATTCTACAGTAATCTGTGCTTCAAGTTGAGATAAGCTATATCCAATATCAGGTGATATTATCTGAAAAAAAAAATAGTTAAGAAGAATTCAAAGCAATAATAAAGACAAATTAATAAGCAGATGTCCCCTTCTCTGAATGGTACACAAATCACAGAAAGGCCACAGCTATCGGCAAAGGTCGTTCAAATGGCTTCTCAAGGTTGAATGCCTCATCAGTCAGCTTAGGATTGATGAGATAGGCTAAAGTTTGGCAATCTACCCTACGAGCCTGTTAGTAAGCTCTTAGTTTTAGCTAGCTTTTTGAAATGTTTTAACTTAATATAGTTCTATGAGAGTTTATATTTCTCTGAATGAAGTGGGCAAGTATAGATATGGCATAAATTTGATGAATAGGATGTGGGATCATTAAGAAGAAATTGCACACCATTTATAGTAGAACCATCTAAGAACCAATAATTCAGTAATGGTCTCATTGTAAAGGGCAGATATAACAAATGTCTTTGGATTGAAACATATAAATAAATAAATATGATTCTATGGATCAAGGGGTCTTTCTGTAACTACTCCTCTCATTAGATGTCTTGCACCATAATGTGTCTCGAGTGAGGAAAACATAAAAGAGTTTTATGACACTTTAGAATAGCCTCTGATGTATGTCTGTGAGGGCATCAAAATCCTAGCTATAGACTTCAAGAGACCAGGAAAGTAGTATACCACCAAATGATCAAGCCTCTTAGCATTCATGAGGACTGTAATGAAAATTATCAGAGAATCGAGAAATTTGCAGCATCTCAAGAACTTGGTGGAATCTACCAACCAAATCTATCACCTTTTAATAACTGCTTACCACAGATAAAAGCTTGAGGACTTTCAAAGGAGCCAAGGACTCTGACCACTACTTATAATTACACGGATCACAGCTAAATGTAATGCAAGAAGCTGAACACAAAAAAAGCCTTAAAAGTGGAACGCCTTACCTCAGATACAGAAAAGTCTATAGGCAGTATCTTTGTTTTTATTGTAAATTCAAATAAATCATTATGTTATTATTCCATTCAAATAAATCACAGGGATGTCTCTGACTATATTAATAAGTCTCAATAGATTTGCTTGTGTTTATTTGTGTGTGCGTTTGCATAGAAATTAATTTTCCTCTCTAACAGGTTATCTTATCATGAACATAGCACATTATTGGAATTATTTATAGAAAAGAAGATTTGCAATTACACATATATGTAGGTTTATAGGAAACCAGACTTAAAAGAAAATATAGATTTTTCTTAAAATAAATTTTCGGTGACTAGGACTTATGATTCCTTAAACCATATGAATTTCGAATTTATTTTACATAAATTTTCGGAAACATAAAAGTCACGAAACGACACACCACCAAGTCCCGATAATGTAATAATAAGCATGATTAAAAACCTCTCACACAAAAGTAAATTAATTACCTTAAAATTTTTAAATAAAATCTTTATATCAAAAGCATTTCTAGAAATGTGGACTAAATTTATTGAGATAATTGGTGATTTACCAATTACAAAAAAAGAAAAAGCATTATCAGTTACAAAAAGTGTATAATAAGAAAGAAAATATTCAGAAATGTAATTTCATTTTGTGCAGCAAAACATTGAAAGTTAAGTAAAAAATAAAATATTTTTCAGATTATAAATGCAGTTTCTTTCAAAATACTAAATGCGTAAGGATATAAATGACCTTGTTCTTTTTCCATGAGATAGGACCGATACACATTTCGAAAACTGTCTTAGGATAAAATTCAATAGGTGCTATTCTAAAGAATTGTTGCCAAATTATTTGTTTTCTTTAAGGAAATTCATTTAAAAAAAAAAATACTTACAGAATTATGTGTAGGCCGATTTTTGAGAAGAACATATATAATTATAACCCAAGTAAACAGAGAAAGCAATAAAATACCCACCAAATGGTTACGCCTCATTTCACCATAGCCATCGCATCTGAAATTAATATCATAAAATAAATATAATGAAATACATAATCGTAAAAATATTCTTTCTGCCATGTTTCAGGACAAGGTGTTTAATTTACACAAAACAAAACAATAACAAATGATAAGAGGTGTACTACTGACAAAATACTAATTGTACTGAAGGTTCAATAACAAACATTCCAAAAGATTAATTAAAAAGTTTAATAGAAAGAAAAAAAAGAAGAAAAATAAGGATAGAATGAACTGAAAATTTTAGTAAGAGATAAATGTACTGCAGGAAATTTTAGTAAATGATTAAATCTGTTTCTTTCTAAGAAGAAAATAATTTTATTTTTATGATTAACAATAAAAGATTATTAATATTGAATATCATTGAATATTTAATTATTTTATTTAAAAAAATTCATACATTTTAAACAATTCATTTTTTTTAACAATTAAATTATTGTTAATACTAAGTTTTAATTATTTCATAAAGCAAATAATATATTTTAAACAATTTTAATTTTTGAATATTACTTTAAGAATTTTATTTCAACTTTTAATTTGAATTATTTTATTTTATTTTTAAGAACATTGCATTATATTTTATTTTTTATTCACTAAAAACATAAACAATGGCAAACCCACTTATCATACCACCCTTACTTAATGAACAAGTTCAAGAAAAATGCCCCTAAATCAAGCACCCCCAACACTAAGAAGAGAATATTTTGATATGATTCCAGAATTTGATGGAGCACCCGAAACATTACCTAGATTCATCACTATCTCAGAAAAATTAGTAAATAGATTTTAGAATACCTCATGAACTCCATTTTTGCAAAAATTAAAGGCAAAGCAGCCGAATCAATATATACCCATTCCCCAACAAACTGGATGCAATTAAAAGCCATCCTCTTAAACTCATATAGCGACAGAAGGGATTGTTATTCCCTTCAATTAGAAATTTGTGGCTTAAAACAAGGTCCAAATGAATCCCATTTCCACTTTTACGAGAAAGTTATAAAACTGCTCAACCTTCAACTAGCATACATCTATAATCACGAAGGTAATTTTGCAGAACCTCTTATGAAGTACTGTAGAAACTTAGCCCTCCGAGTCTTACTAAAAGGTTTAAGAGAACAAGTAGGCTCACTGCTTAGAACTGGAAATCCTGGCACACTTGACCTGGTCCTGTCAATGCTAACCAGTTCAACAATAATAAACCCTCACCAACAATAATACAGAACCAAAGAAATTTAAATTATATAACAACAAAAAGACCTTACACGCCAAACACTCAACAATTAGGAACTCCTATGAGAATTATTCATTTTAATCAATTCACCCCAAGACAAAATTTCTATACACCTCAACAAAACTATTTCACACCCAGAAGCCCAGTGAAACAATTATTACAAAGTCCCCAAGGTAATCAGACAACACCGGACAGACAAAAAGCACTACCACCTATTCCTATGTCAACAACTTCTAGCAGACCGAGATTTCATTTTAATAGAAGACCTGAAAATACTAACAATGTAAATTTTAATAATAAAAATACTGAACAGAGAGAACCCGAAAATACAGAAATAGAAACCAATGATTTTTGAGAGAACACAAGCCTCGACCCGAACCAATATACCTAATGAACCTTGTTAATGACGAAAATCACCTACCATATATTATTTATCCAAATTTAAATCTAAAAATTGTGATCGACTTTGGTAGCTCTCAATCCTTTGTTAAACCCGAAAAAGCAGATAATTTTTTTAAAACAAAATCATTACAGACCCTTTTAAATAACTGCCCATGGTAGATTAAAAAAAAAAAAACTATAATGGGAGCACCAACTCAATTAAATTAAAATTTGATGTTATTTCATACGAAGAAGAATCTAAAAATCAAAATCTTATCAAATAGAAAACAAAAATAAAAATAAAAATGCCCAAATTGTAACAATATTGACAAGAAAACTGACAAAATATTTATAACAAAGCCCTGCACAATTCAAATCATATAAGCCCAAGTTCAAAATTTAAAGAATGGTAATGTGATATTCCCATATTCAAAAATAGGAAATCTAGAAATTCCAGAATCACTAGTAAATGTAAAAAATGGCAAAGCGTTAATCACAGTTCTAAATTCTAACAAAACCAGTTCAATTTTAAAATTTGATAAAGCGATTGCAGTAGAAACAAGAAAAATTAGGTCAAATTTAAATAATCCTAATTTAAATTATTACAACTATAATAAAATGAAATTTGACATACCAAAACTTAGGACAAAACATATGAACTCCGAAGAAAAAGAACAAATTAAAAAAATTAGTAAAACAATATTGTGACATATTCCAAATGGACAATCAACCACTAATCTTTACCAAACAAATTAAGAATAAGATCAGGACTAAAGACAAACTCCCTACCTATACTAAATCTTATAGAGGCTTAACCAATTTAGGAGTCCTCGTATATCTTGGCGATATTATTATTTACAGCACCAGTCTTCAGGAACACATACTGAAATTAAAGCAGGTTTTGCAAAGACCGAGAGAAGCAAATTTAAGAATTCAGTTAGACAAAACTGAATTCCTAAGAAAAAAAGTAACATATTTAGGCCATCATCTTTCGAGTGATGGAATTAGACCTGACAGATCTAAATTAACAGCTATAGAAAAATATTCAAAATTAAATTAAAATCATTTTTAGGATTGCTTGGAAAGGAAAACTAAATACAAACGCCGATGCCCGAATTGAAATTAACAGTAATAAAATCAAGTCCCAGTCTGAAAGAGAAGACCAGACAGAGTCCCTCTAAGAAGAGATAATACATCTGAATGAGTCTTATTACTCCTGCAGTTAATACTTCCCAGAACCCGTATCTGCATTTGCACTCGCCTTCAGAGTTAAATCCCTCTCAAGCCCCTGACCATTCATCTACAGTAGTACAACCAGACAACGAAATCTCAGGCTAGAAACTACTTACTCACATACATTAGATAATAATTTAATAAATATTCCTATTTCGGATCAACCTGTAAATTTTGGTACAAACCAAATATTATTTACATTAACCAATCATAGCCCTGCAAATAGAAAATCAATATATTTGTTTGGAATAAAAAACCAAATAATTACTCAAATATCAGATCAAATATGATAAATGATATAATAACTTTTATAAAAGAAATGATAGATCCAAAATTAATCTATCACCTTTTCTTTGTATATAATTTTTATGAAGAATTCTGTATAATAGTTTATAATATTTTGACCATTCAGAACTTAAATTTATTAAATTGAATAATAATTAATTGATGTAGAAGAATATTCAGATGTTAAAGAAATAGTATCAGATCATAATTAGGAAAAAATAATCATTGGTAAATGTAGAATTAGAAAGTTTTAAAATGTATTTTAAGGCAAAATTAGAAGACAAAATAAGGTGCTACTTATAATTTTTGGTACTATAGAATTCAGAATTCTTAATAAATTACTGAGATTTAAGTATTTAGAAACATGAAAATATACTAATTTTTTTAGAGCCTCAATTTTTAGCTAGTTAGAGACAAACATGCTGTTGTAAAGCTGATTTATTTTATAGTAAAATTGTGTTATTCTGAAATAATTACGATCTAAGTTGTTTTGATATTCATGTTGGTTAGTTTTTGAATTACAAAATATAATCTCAATGGATATTCAATGTACATATTTTATATATAAATGTTTTGATATTTTATGAATGGTAGGTGACTGAAACATAACTGAATTAGACAGGATTGGAGAATAAGGAATATTAAGAGGAATGTATTGCAAATAACTTTGAAAAAATAAAAATATTAACTTTAAATTAAAGAGCATCAAAATATATATAGAAAAAATTATTTTCTTTTAGACCAATTATAGATTTCATGATACCTGTAGCACTTGGATCCACACTTTGCCCACTCCAATACTCTGATTATTAAAAGAGAATTTGTCTGGAAAAATTTATCAGACTCCTTGTAAATTAATTTTTAACATTCACAAATATAGTTCTAATAAATGGTTAGTAGGCACTACTAATGATGTTTTGCTAAAGTTTTTCTGTTGTTTTGTGAATAGCAATGTTTCACAAACATGTGATCTATTTGGAGGAGGTTTAATATATTATTTTTTAGTAATGGTTCACTGCTACAAACAATAATAAAAAATTAAATCCAAGCAGTGATAAAGATTAATAAAATTAAAGGAACTCAAAAAGCTTAAAATNTTTGTTATTATTCAGTTATAATTCGTAACTCAGATGCTGCGCAGTCTAAGACTCAAAATAATCAATCATTATCAATTGATAATCATCAATAAAAAAATGATTTATTTACAGAGTTTTCAATGAATCGAAATCGATCGCATTTACTTAAAATTTAAAAATTATTTGCAATAAATAGTTATTGAATGAGAAACAAATGTTACCTGATCTTTAAAAGTAAAAGATTGAAAACCTTCAAACCACAATTTATATCCATAAGGAGCTGTCAAGTGCAGTCTTTTCTACAGAGGCTTATGAATTTTTTAACAAGGGATATATTGCTTAGCAATAATATCATATTTTTCATTGCAAATCCTTGAAAGAATTATTTTTTTATTGAAATCTGATGAGGAAAAGGTGAGTTTATAAGGAGACCAAAATTTATAATCTAAATATCTTAGTTATTATTTGAATATAATAACAATTTAAACAAAAATGCTTATTAAGGGTAAATGTATTTATGATGGTTAAGTACCCCTTTCTTCCTTCCCCGCCAGTCAAAAGCAAAATTTAGTGGTCTTACCCTTTATGCTTATTGGTCTCTCCTGCTTAAAAATTAAATTTTCTCATTTACTTTTATCTATATCAACCTTTATTAATACATAGAAAATTGGTTTAGATTACAAAGCTCCTGCATGAGAGACATTTAAGTATGACAGTCATACTGTAAACTGGGTTCAGTCATTCAATATCTTAGAAGTATAATGGGCACAGTTGGAGATGAGGAAGAGGAACAGAATGTCTAAAGACGTGTTAAACTTTGCTTTTAAATTAAAGTAGTTTAGTTAAACTCAACTATATGCTATATACATGAACATAAGCAAATTATTTTAAAACAACTAATTAGTATTTTGTACTTTACAGAAGGTTATTGTTTATTTGATAGATTCCCATTTTCAATCTGTCCTACAACAATACTATGAAACATGGATAAGAGCAGCAGTAATTGACAAGCAATTTAAAGTTCTTCATAAGATGAAGGTATAAAATTCAAATTGAGAATACTCTCATACAGCAGCCTATAGATTAAGAAAATAAAATGGAGCTGTACCGCACTAAAAGAAAGACAGAAAGAGGCTGTAGAGAGGTCTGATTGAACTGGAGTCCTCCAAGCCACAGGCAGTGGACACCCTAGAAAACCCTGGAGGAGTACAAGTATGTCAATTAATGTGCAATACAATTTCTATCATTTATTTCATGTGATTACTAGGTAAACAAAGCATGAAGCTCACTTTCTGCTATTTTATTAAGTGTAGGCAGAACTGATGAGACTACTTTTATTAAAGTAGATGTACTAATAACTACTCTATTATTAGTAGAGGTTGTTATGGATAAAGAAACTCAATTAGGGATTGTTTATTGGAGACTTATGAAGCAAAATTAGTAATTTTTATGATCTGTGAAAAGGAACTATTTTTAGTAAAAATGATTGAATGTAGGATTCATTGTTATTTTTCTTTCAGTCCTCTATTAATCATATTAACAAATTTATATTTTGATTCATACTTTTCATTTATTTAGAAAACCCATTTTGATACTTAATAGAATGAGATCAGAAATGGCCCCTTAAAAATATTAAATTCCGAGCATTGTCCAATATCATGGTCTAGAGATAGAAAACCTCTAAAATATTTACATTTAACTATTTTACTGGCACTTATGCAAAATGTTTAACACTGTGGCAAAGACTCCTCATAAAGGGTCAAACAAAGGATACCTTATAGAGGTAGAATAAAAAAATCATGGTAAGAAAGAAACTGTCAGTATTGGATTTAACACTTTTTTTTTTTTTTTTTTTTTTCCCATCAATGGCTTAGTTATTTCCCATTTTAAATAAAAGTGAATACATAGAAATTTAAATGTTTATTAGTAATTTAAATGAGCTTCAGGTTAACCAACTCACCTAATGACATGATTTTTCTTATTAACAAAAAATATTTTTCAAAAATTATTTCAATACTATAATTTAATTTTCATTCTATTTAAATTAAGTTACATCAGATAGGCCTACAAATTTTAAATTGTACGCTGAATGAATTTTAGAATCTAGTCACTTTTGAAGTTATATTAATATAGATAATTTTTAGTGCAAGGGAACAGAATAAAAAATCTAACTGTCCCAGCCTTACTTGCACTAAAAATTATCTAAATTTACGTGGGATTAAAGACCACAAAATAAATAATATTTATAAAATTTAANAAAATTTATATATTATTAATAAACATAAAAATAAAATAAAACCTATTATTAGCTAATAAATATTAATGAGTATAATCCATTTGTACCGTTCACTAAAGCACTTCCTTATGTTTAATTTGCCTAAAAATTCTTTCATAGATCTTTTTTAAAAATTTCATTTTATCCATGAATTCATCAAATATAGAAATTTCTACTACGTCCAGAAGACAAGTATACGTGTATACCAACTTGCGGATAGTTTGCGAAAACAGAAACAAAGCGTACAGAGGACCGTATAATTTTATGATTTGAAGAAAACTCAAATTAGAGTTATTTTATGAATAGTACACTTTACTGTTGGTAATGTTACACAAACACTACAATATATATATCTGTGTGTGTGTGTGTTGTATAAATCTGAAGAGGTTTCTACCTAATTAAGAAAAGGGTGAAATGGTTTTCAATCTAAACTAAATACATGAAGTGTTTTCATGGGAAACCAATAAATCTTGAATGACTTTCTTTCAAAACATTAACAATATCTAGTACACAGTAGAAAGAGTCTAAAATGAATACATCCTACATACAAACATACATATTAAATAGAAAACTGATCAAATCAAGTGATTTCTCAAAAAGAAGTATAAAATATTAGCTAAAAACTATCTGACATTTACAAGTATAAATTAGACTCATTTTCAATTAAATTATTATACAACTAAAATCTTGCTGAAATTATAATTTTAATGGGGAATTATTTAATCCTAAAAAACAGAATTGTCCAAATGTTGGGAAGGACCAAAGAATATTAAATATAACAGATAAACATGTGGATATTAATAAATTTATCTAATCAAGATATGTGATAGGAAGTCAATAATATTAACCCCCCCCCCCCTTTTTTTCTAAAAGGAACAATAATTTATTATTATTTGACATATGTACTGAAAAGGAAGAAAATAACAGAAAAACAAAAATAAATGAATCAAATTAATTTGTAAGCAATAAAATTTCTAAACTTTTATTGGCAAATGAAGGTCACACAGAAAAAAATTTAGCTCTAATATCAAATACTTAAGATCAAAAGATAATGTATCTTTATAAAAAAAACTTTAATAATATAAATAAAGGAAGTGCATTAATCTAGTAATAATCATTGGTCAAATCTTACTTCAGTTTTTACAATCAAATATTTAAAGGTTAATTTCCTCACTCTAAATGATATCAAAATACAAATATTACGCTACAAATGGGGAAACGTTATAAACTGTTTTAAAAAATCAAAAATAATCAGAAGTCTAGAAGAATTAAGGAATGTTGCAAAAATATTTGAAAACTTTATACTTGCCATGGAAATTTATAGGATATAAAAGGGATCGAGCACATTCAAAAAACAAAACACAAAACCAGCATTAAATGTCAAGCAGAAGACAAACTGATCTACATTGTCCAAATACCTCCTTTTTACATCGAGGATAGTCAAACACGATAAAAAACCAAAGAGCATGGATAACGTCAAATTCCATAACGAAAATTTAGTACACGTAGAAGACTGTGATGTCAAAAGATAGTGTAGGTCAAATATAAGTAGTTGCAGTAAGTATTGGAACACCTCTTTATAACGTATTAAAACTACAAATAGCTTATTAGACTAATTTTCCAAAAGTAAAATTTATTTTTAGAATGGCATCTAATTAATCTATTTACATTCTCGAAGCAATAAATTTAAGAATTTTAAATTAAGAACTTAAAATAAACTGAACTTAGTAACTAGTAAGGCTCAAAAATATATTGGCAAATACTTACAGACAGAGGAATTTTATTCACAAATATATTATTATATCAGAGTGCAAAGGAAAATATTTAGCAATAGTAGGACATATAGAAATGAAATCCTGTATGATGAGGATACTGTGATACAGAAACAATGTCATAATTGTTTATTAGGAAGTTCGACACAGTATTTTGCCAGTGCCTCGCATAATGTGCCTTTTCCTTCTTTATCATGAGATCCAAATGATGGACTATTTGCAGTATTTTCCTTTAATTCTAATAAAAATAATTAATTTGACTTGGGCTAATTAGTTTGAATTCTATCGCCAAGTTCCGGAATTTATCGCCATTAATGATTCCTTCAAAGATTGGTGGCCTCAGAGTTCAGTAGACACTCCGTGTATGCAAACATGGAAATGATGAAGCTAATAACCAACTATTGACTCAGGCCCGATATTGCTCTATTGTAGAGTAATGTAAAGGCACTTGTTGCTGATTCTTGGACGCTAGAGACTATTAGAGCAACCAGGTGGTATTTCGTTATTGCTCTGTTCGCCTCCTGCTAATGAATCAGGCGTAACAATATCCATTAGATAATTAACCAGGTTATTCGTAGTTCCCGGAGTATTGAGGAGCCCGTGGCTATCGTCAAGACCAGTTGGCATATCCTGTTCTTTTGAATCGGTCCATTATTGTCGAGCATTTGTGATTTGAAGTTTTAAGAGGTGTAACTTCACTTATTCGAGAAGTCAGAAGTATGTACATAGAATAGAACTATCATACCATCCGTCTTCATTGGTTTCTGAAAACCATCTTATGTTGGCGAGCGCTTTCGGACATTATCCATAAAGTATATATATATATATATATATATATTATACATACACACACATATACATACATAAACTGTTTATTCTCTCTGGTTTAAAACTCATTATTTATGAATTATCTGTTGAGAGTATGCAGCTTCTGCATGAAGGACATATTAACACTATCATACCTTCTATTATCCGTCTTCATTGGTTTCGCAAACCACCTTCTGTTGGCGAGCGCTTTCGGACATTATCCATCCTCGTGGCCGAATACATGTTGAATACAGACAGTGATAGTGAATACATGTATTCGGCCACGAGGATGGATACATTGGATTCCTGGCGAGGACAGATAAATTTTTTTATTCTGTTCCCTCTCATGAATTATTTAAAAGTAAAAATATTTCAAATTCTTAGCTGAAATGCCAAGTTGGGTTTTGCCCGCTTGTAAAACACTGCTGCTTACTAATGTTATTTAAATGACTGCTCTAAATAGACTCTTGGTCTCTTTGGAGAATCAGTAACACTTGTTTCAAAATAAATAAAAAATAAATAGGATAATAAAATTCTGTAAGCTTTAGAAGGTTGTTAAAGAGCTCATTTTAAAGAACTGAACTGAGCTTTAATTTGCTGTGTTATTTAAAACATATTGGAGAACTTTTTTAACTCAAAATTTTTGAAAAATTATACATATATTTGTATTATAATTTTTGGTAATAAAATTTAAAGTGGGATAATAGTATCAGTATTTATAATGAAAATACTTCACAGTGGTTCAATATTTTTCAGTGACATGGCATATAGCCATAAACAAATCAATGAAGAAGTTAAACACAATGATTTTTATTTTTAAAAATTGACCATCCTGCAGGAACATGGAGACTTGTCTGCATAAGCTTCAATGCTTTCTCATTGACATCAATTCATTTACACTCTATTTATATTGAAACTAAGAGAGTTCGACCTATTGATGTATTTAGCCTGGTGAGTTGTAAAAACAGTCTCTTATACATGTAGTTAGTTCATTTAGTAAATTGCCATAGCCAATATTACAGAATATATAACCACTCTGAAACATTTTTAATGTAACTCCTCTCCCATTGACATTCCAAATTGAGATTTTAGTCTTTCCAATTACAGTAAAAATATAAATATTTAAGTTCAGTTTGTAAAAGACTACAAACAAATCCAGTTTCATCATCTGACAAAGTTTGGTTTAGTGCTCAATAGTGGATACGAGTCCGGTGGGACGACCCAAATATCCTTAATGACAATTGAAATGAAGAAATACAATTTCAAGCCAAATCTGTAAAAGTTGTTTATAGTAAGTATGTTAAATACAAAAATATATCATTAAATGTTCGGAACACATTAAAAATAATATAACTTAAGGTACACAAAGCAAAATAAGACTAGAAATAAAACGTATTTCTTGAATTCTAATTCTAAAACTAATTAAATCATTAGATAAATACAATCTTTCACACACTTTGTTTTTTTAAAATCTTTTCAAGTTGAGGCAAATTTGTGTTCCAAATACTCAATGAAGAACCAAATATTATTAGCAAGCGTTTGTACCAATTTAAACTAATGTAAATTCAAATAGGGTTATTTATGGAATAACACATCGGGCAAATGGCCTCCACGGGTTTCATGAACATTCTCACTCGTTTGTTAAAGTTTTCCATGACCATTTCGCATTAATGTGGCTGACTTTTGTTGATGCAGCGTTGAATCTCCTCCTATAATGCACAGGTAGTTTTGGGCTTGTTGACACAGACCTGTGATTACAAACAACCCCATAAAAAGAAATCTAATTGTGTAAAATTACACGATCTAGGAGGCTAATACTGATCACCGAAACGAGAAAGTACACGACCTGGAAATGTCTCATGCAGTACTTGAATTGCTTCACGGGCTGTGTGGCAATCACATTTTATGTGTTATTCCATAAATAATCCTATCCCATGTACTTTGTGATTCAATAAAACTACTAAAAACTATGTTTTCTATTAAAGTCAAATCTTTCGTTATTATTTGATTATATATATATANCAAGCTATAATATATAATATTAAAATTTTTAAATTCTAGTTCCTTCTAATCATCCATTCAGGCATTAGGCATTAACGAATTATCATACCTTCTACCATCCGTCTTCATTGGTTTCTGCAAACCATCTTCTGTTGGCGAGCGCTTTCGGACATTATCCATAAAGTATATATATATATATATATATATTATACATACACACACATATACATACATAAACTGTTTATTCTCTCTGGTTTAAAACTCATTATTTATGAATTATCTGTTGAGAGTATGCAGCTTCTGCATGAAGGACATATTAACACTATCATACCTTCTATTATCCGTCTTCATTGGTTTCGCAAACCACCTTCTGTTGGCGAGCGCTTTCGGACATTATCCATCCTCGTGGCCGAATACATGTTGAATACAGACAGTGATAGTGAATACATGTATTCGGCCACGAGGATGGATACATTGGATTCCTGGCGAGGACAGATAAATTTTTTTATTCTGTTCCCTCTCATGAATTATTTAAAAGTAAAAATATTTCAAATTCTTAGCTGAAATGCCAAGTTGGGTTTTGCCCGCTTGTAAAACACTGCTGCTTACTAATGTTATTTAAATGACTGCTCTAAATAGACTCTTGGTCTCTTTGGAGAATCAGTAACACTTGTTTCAAATACTAATATAGAATTTATTCGTGAAATTATACAGGGTGCGAAGCAAAATTTATTCTTATAATAATTACGCTCAACAATAGGAATAAGTCAGCCAGAGTCATTAAAAAAAAAGAAGAAAAAAAAAGGGATTTATATAACTATATATGTATTATCTTTAGTGATAAAGTACTAACTTTGGGGCGCCCGGGTAGCTTAGAGGATCAGTTCGAGTCTCACAATCCTGACTCTGCAGATTTAAATTCCGCCCCGGACAATCTTTTATTTACAAATAAAAGCTTCTCCTGAGTAATGGGTGTTTAGAACGTGTAGATAGCCCCTCCCTTCATGATCATAAATGGTTAAAATGTAGGAAAAAAAAAAAAAAAAGGTAGTGACAGGAAAATTGATTAGTGGTGGGGGAATCAGGAACCAGTGAGCCGAGTCTGTCTGTATTGGACGATGGCTACAAGTGTGCAGCAGTTACTTTTTATGACGTCATAAAAGAAGCAATCAGAGGGAAGGTTACACAAGATCCTAGAGACATCAATATAACCTTTTAACTACATTCCATAGTTGTCAAGCCATATTCTCTTTCTTTTTATTTTTTTGCTTTGTTCTTACATTTCACTTTCATATATTTAGGTAAATATCTTAGTGTTTTCATAACTGTTGAACCTAATATGGCCGGAACGAGCAATACACAAATTTTTAACTACTTAATGGAGCTAGTCGCTGAAGATGAATCTGGTTCTTGTAATACACAGAATATCCAGAATGAAGATACTATTGAATTAACCCAGTCTGACCTGGATGATAATGATTTTGATGAACTTGATGATATAATTGAAGAAAATTTACTCAGGAAGAAGTTCAAACAATTAAATTCTAGCGATGAATCTGAAGATGAAGAAGAATTATTAAATATAATGGGTTTTGAGAAAAAGAAGGTACCAGAAGAGATCCCTAGCATTCAAATAAAATCAGTGATTGAATCTGCCATACAACAAAATAGGAATCTAAAAGCAATGTTAGAAAAGTTAGAGTGTTTAATTATAGTGAGATTACGAAATTTTGATTTAATAAGTGAAAGTGATCCAGCAAAAGATATAGAACCCACAAAGTGCAATGTTGACTTTTACTCTAGGTTTGGATCTCCTTATTTTAGGGATGGTCATTTTCCCTGCCCACCAAATTCAGATCAAAGATTAAAAGAAAATTTATGCCGACCCTTGTATGTTGATAGTCACTTGTATGAAACTTGGGATGTTGACGAAATGACCCTACTTGAAGATGCTATCAAAGATCAAATTGTCGAAGACTTCTTAACTCAGCTTGAAAAGACATCTAAATGTTCAGTAAACAATCAAGCCCATATTTTATCAAAAATCAGTGAAATAAGAAATGGTAATTTGAATGACACTTTAAATCGTTTCAAAATTTTAAAAATTGACTGGGAAAAAGTGTCAACACGCATGAACCATCCACATTCTTCAAGGGATTGTGAAGTTCTGTGGAATGTTTATCTGAATCCATCTATTAATAAATCTTTATGGGATAGATCTGAATGTATTGATTTGCTAAAAGTCGCAAAAGCAAATCATTGTCGTGATTGGGACAAAATAGCTCAGCAATTAAATACTGGTAGGTCAGGATACATTTGTTTCATGCAGTATTATCGTAAAATATATAAACCAATGACAAATTGGAATAATGAGGAACTTTCCCTTCTTGAAAAAGTTGTTCAGGCTTGTAAAATAAGTGGTCACATCAATTGGTCAAAAGTGATGTACTATTATGATACTTGTGATTTTAATCAATTGTATTATAAGTTTTATAAAACTTTTAGGCTCTCAGGTGAACGCCCAAGAAAAGGTAAATTTGATTTATTTGAGGATAAATTAATAGTACATGCTGTGAAAAATAAAGGTCTTCCATTGCCTATGGTTTCTAAATTATTAACATCAAGAAATAGTAACCAAATCAGAGAAAGATATATCAATCTTGTTCAATACAATAGAAAAACTGGTGGCTGGACCAAAGAAGAAGATGTTAAACTAACGGAACTTGTTGAGGAATATGGGACTGGTAATTGGGCTAAAATTGCTCAAAAAATGGAAAATAGAACTCGGATTCAAGTGAGGCAACATTATCAGCACATAAATAAAATAATTACAAAAAAACCTCATCTGAATGTTGAAAATTATCGGTCAAGAAAAACATTTTGTTATAAAGAATCAAAGGATAAAAAATTCTTCAAAAAAATACTTGGAAATAATCAAGTAATAGATATATCAAGAAAAGATAAAGAGGAAATTGAACTTTTGAGATACTTTGCCCATGAAAGAAAGGTCCTTGAAGTGAGGCAATCTATTCAGTCTACATTTGAATCTAACCTAGAAGAAATAGTTTTTATGTGCAATCTTCTTGGAGTTGGTTTTCCGCGCAAGCCTAATTACACAGCTTCTGATGTTATGCCTTTGCAAGAATATATTCATGAGGCTTTCAAATTTGTAGATAGATATCATTCTGAGCTTATAAATTGCAATTCCATTGAAAATCTACTGACTCTCATTCCCCCTAACCTTATAAATTTCAATTCATTTAGAAATATTATTACTAGATTAAATAAAGAAAGGGGCAGTTTTGAAAAAATGGGTGAATTAGAATTACCTACTAAGGATCCTGCATTTGATAAGGCTATGGAAAATTGGTACAAACGCTTGCTAATAATATTTGGTTCTTCATTGAGTATTTGGAACACAAATTTGCCACAACTTGAAAAGATTTTAAAAAAACAAAGTGTGTGAAAGATTGTATTTATCTAATGATTTAATTAGTTTTAGAATTAGAATTCAAGAAATACGTTTTATTTCTAGTCTTATTTTGCTTTGTGTACCTTAAGTTATATTATTTTTAATGTGTTCCGAACATTTAATGATATATTTTTGTATTTAACATACTTACTATAAACAACTTTTAGAGATTTGGCTTGAAATTGTATTTCTTCATTTCAATTGTCATTAAGGATATTTGGGTCGTCCCACCGGACTCGTGTCCACTATTGAGCACTAAACCAAACTTTGTCAGATGATGAAACTGGATTTGTTTGTAGTCTTTTACAAACTGAACTTAAATATTTATATTTTTACTGTATTTGGAAAGACTAAAATCTCAATTTGGAATGTCAATGGGAGAGGAGTTACATTAAAAATGTTTCAGAGTGGTTATATATTCTGTAATATTGGCTATGGCAATTTACTAAATGAACTAACTACATGTATAAGAGACTGTTTTTACAACTCACCAGGCTAAATACATCAATAGGTCGAACTCTCTTAGTTTCAATATAAATAGAGTGTAAATGAATTGATGTCAATGAGAAAGCATTGAAGCTTATGCAGACAAGTCTCCATGTTCCTGCAGGATGGTCAATTTTTAAAAATAA
Organism: Oncopeltus fasciatus; assembly: GCA_000696205.2. Classification (NCBI taxonomy): domain Eukaryota; kingdom Metazoa; phylum Arthropoda; class Insecta; order Hemiptera; family Lygaeidae; genus Oncopeltus; species Oncopeltus fasciatus. The sequence goes on from KZ806944.1 coordinate 236,256, forward strand.
AAATCATTGTGTTTAACTTCTTCATTGATTTGTTTATGGCTATATGCCATGTCACTGAAAAATATTGAACCACTGTGAAGTATTTTCATTATAAATACTGATACTATTATCCCACTTTAAATTTTATTACCAAAAATTATAATACAAATATATGTATAATTTTTCAAAAATTTTGAGTTAAAAAAGTTCTCCAATATGTTTTAAATAACACAGCAAATTAAAGCTCAGTTCAGTTCTTTAAAATGAGCTCTTTAACAACCTTCTAAAGCTTACAGAATTTTATTATCCTATTTATTTTTTATTTATTTTAAGTTTTTTAGGTTGCACTCATTTTGGTTTAGTATATCTATTTTTATTACCCTATGTAAGAGATAGGGTCTTCATTTTTTCACTTTCTCCTATTTCGTGTGAGAATGGTCGGGGTTTCGGCCAGGAAGAAAAAATATACACCACAATTTGGAGTAATATTTTTATTTATGCCAATGTTTCGGCTTAGCTAGTAAGCCATCATCAGGGCAATGGTGTTGGGTGGAGAAATCTCCCCAAGGGCGGTGTCTGTTCACATTGTAAACTGCAGAAACAACTGAAAAGTGGTTTTCACTTCTTTTTTTTTAAGTGATTGAGACTCTAGGATGGTTGATCAATTTAATACAAGACTATTCTATAGACATGGTTGGAGGTTCGTTGACCTACTAGTCTTATGCTGGATAAATTAGTCAGGATTTCGGCCAGGATCAGACAAATAAAATACTCCAAAATTGTTGTGTAATTATTTTATTATTGTCGTCATTTTGACTTGTAAGTCATCATCAGGGCTAAAATACAATTCACACTAGTACACTTACAGAACACTAGACCCTCAAAATAACCATAGGCTAAGTTTATTAAAGCCAAAGTTAACATTCTGGTAGACCAACTTGACCTTTTTTTTAGAGTTAGGACCATCACAACCTGCCCCGAATATACCATAACTGGTGGAAAATTTACTACCCTTCACAAACAAATTAGGGAAGACACAGGATCATAAAAAAATTATGGTAACCTTAATTTTACTCAAAAAAATTGGAGGAATTCTTCATGAAGACCCTTGAAAATTTTTTTTTAGGACAAACCTTGCTCCATATTTAGGACTGAATGATGAGTTATTATTCTCACATGATGAGTAGTATATTTTTCTAATTAGCTAAGTATAATATATTTTTAGGTTATGGAAAAGTGAAAAATATAATATATTATTAGATTATGAAACAATGAAGGATACTAATTGTGAATTAAATCGCAAAAAAGAATAGATAAAATTATTATAAGAAATAATAAAACTAAGTCCCGCGAACAGCTCAATATTATATTTCTCTCAAGAAATCTGAGACCCATAACCTTTTAGAAATAAACAAATTGAAACAATAAGGGTTGGTGGAAAGTAAAATAAAAATATATCATTCTTCTTGAACCTGAATAATGATTGCTTCGACATAACTTGCAAGTCATCATCGATAAGAGATCTAAAACAGTTTTAATTTTAGAAATATTTATATATATTCTTTAGAGCTAAAATTGTTTTAGTTCTGCATTCTGAGATGTGACCATAAACCTCCCTCAGAGATATCTTCATACATCATTATCTACTGATGATGACTTACAAGTTAAACCAAAAGTTTTAGGTCTGTATAAATATTGAAAGGAAATTGTTTTGCTGAATTCTGCTGGGGGAAATCGTAACAAATTTATAACCGAGGAAAAAAGGTTACCAAAACTTGCTCAAACTTAGCACAATAATTCTTAGTGTCATTTATAAAAACATTCTAGAAAAAATAATTTTCAAAGAAATTTTGTGGGAGTTATAAATATTTTTCCAATTATCAAATTTGCAATTCTAAAATATTTTTTAAAGTGCTTCCTTAGAATATTTTATAAACAATTTAATAAAAATTGTGCCCATTTCCCCCCAANTATACCCTTTTAAATAGTAATAGGCATGTGAAAATAGTTTTATCCTGTAGCAATCACTAAGTCATCAATTCTATTATTTTCTTTATTTTCCAATTTATCTCTTAGGATCACCTACCTCAGTTCATTCCTCTTTATTTATGATCAATAATATGGATTATTGATTCTTCAGGAGCAGGGTGATCTGGTTGTAATGGTAATGGACTCCTGAGCCAAAGGTCCCAGATTCAATGCTCACAGTGCACAGTTGGATTTTTTTCTTTTTGTGCTTCTGTTTGTAATGACCCAGAGAATTCCTGGTGTACTCATAGGAAACACCCAGCTCTAATTGGATACCATTCTTCATTGAATGGGAAAAAATCAGGTGGCTATTATGACCACATACCTTCTCTAATGTGTTGAGAGTGGAGAATAAATACATCCTTAACATACATTTTCCCCCTGGGCCTGTTTTCTTTAATATAGATTCTTCACAGTGTTGGTTTTATAAGAGCTCACTTCACTCCCTGTGCTTCCTTAACTTATTCTCCTTAAAAGTTCTTGTTTTATCCAATATTTTTTTTTTTTTTTGGTTGAAGTGAATTTCCAATTTGGTGGGCACCTAAAACCAGAAAATACCTGTCTACTCTGTGGGCCAGTGGCGCCCCTCCAAAGTAAATATGTTTATAAAAACAATTATCTTCAGTCATTAAGGGAAAAATATAAAACTTCCTCCAATTCAGTGGTGATAAATTCAATCCAATTTGATAATTAGCAAAAAATATATTCCCATGCATGAGATATTAAAGATATTTGTTTCAAACATTTTGGATACTATTTAGAGTTTTTTTTTTGTGAAAAAAAAAATGACTACATTAATGCGTTACTAAAATTCTCAAATTTATACTTAAATTCATGATACCACTTCCCGTTCTCTGATTTCAGAATAGGAAATTATTGTCTTAAACACAAGGTAAGTATATACAATAAATTCAAGGTAATAGAATAAAAAAAATCTTACCATCTCAGCCGGGACTCAAACCCGAAAAGCAGGAGATCCGGGTTCGAGTCCAGGCTGAGTTGGTAAGATTTTTTTATTATTCTATTCTCTTACATTTATTGTATAAAATTAATGTGAGATTAAATACCACAACTAACACAGTATTTAAACCAGGTAAGAATGTATTAAAAATTATCTTTAAATATTTTGGATACTTTAAGTGATGAAAAATAAGTATTTTATTTTAACTAAAATGTTTGAAATATTTAAACAGTTTAAAAATTATGTTTTTTATTAGTAATAGAAATGATAAATGCATTAATCTATTTTAAAACAGTCGAAAAGCATGATAATGGGCATGATGACTATTGATATAAATTAGAAACATATCCATAAATATATGTATTCATATTATAATCTGTGTATAATAATTTATATTATAATTTGAGTATAAAATATGATTGAAATGTTTTATTCAAATATATATACCTATATATACACACTGGGGGACAAAAAAACCGGCGCACCTGGAATTTTACCTGAAAAATGCAGATTAAATAATTATTTTTGTGTGCGGTGTAATAACTGGCACGACAGATCAAATGGGAGTACGATTCCTTATGTTTTGACAACAAATGTCTTAATCCTCTCTAGGATTAATGATATAAACTGAAAGATGGACTTTATCTCTCCTTTCTTTCTTAAAGGAAAAATTCATAATTTTGAATTCAGTTTGTCTCCAGAAACACATTGATTGGCGTTTCTTCTTTCCTTTCTTTCTTAAAGAGAAAATTCATAATTTTAAAACATTAAAAATGGTTTTGACGACAGAGGTTGTTGCGCGAATTATGGCGTTGATCGAAGACGGCCGAAGCCAACGATACGCGGCCAGAGTTCATGGACTGCCTGAAACAACAGTTCGCCGGGCAGTTCAGAGGTTTCGCGAAACTGGTAGCTATGCCAGGAGGCCGGGATCAGGCCGTCCAAGAGCGACACTCCCAGCTGATGATCGCTTCATTGCTCTCCAGGCCCTCAGAAATCGCTTTCAATCAAATGTAAGCGTGCGAACAGTAAGGAGGAGGCTTGCAGAGCTCGATATCCACTCCAGAGTCCCCGCATCCGGCCCTCTGCTCACCGCAGCGCACCGAACAGCTCGCCTCAACTTTTGTCGAGAACATTCCGCCTGGACAGAAGATGATTGGGCCTCTGTTCTCTTTTCTGACGAGTCCAGGTTTAACCTGTACGGTGCAGATGGCCGAGTTCGAGTGTGGAGAAGATTAGGCGAGCGATATGCACAGTGCAACATTAGGGGAAGAGTGCAGTTTGGAAGGGGCTCGGTGATGGTTTGGGGTGGAATTTGTTTAGAGGCTAAGACAGACCTCTATGTGTTCCGAAGGCCAACGCTTAATGCACATACGTATGTGACTGACATTCTGGAGGTGTTGTAAGGGACTACCTGGATAAATATATATATATATTTACAAATTATTATACACAAAACTACTACATCAGTCTGTAGATATCTATGAATAAAATAATCAGTATAATGCTGTTCTGCCACTCGCAAGCCCTTCTGGACGTGGAAAGCGAAAATATGGAAAAAGATTCAGCAGTATCTTGAGTAATATGACCACCGCCAATATTTGTAAAAAATCTAAACGACTTCAGACTGATTTGTTCCCAGCTGAATGAGGGAGTGGGGCCTGGCAGAGATACTCGAGTATCAACAGTCAGCGAGATATAATACCTGACGGGCTGTCACCTATAAAAAAAAAAAAAAATCCAATACCTAAAGGAAACCAATGCGTAGCACCACACTTACCAGCTCAAAGAAGAGAGGGCTTAAGAGTGGTGATTCATTATCTCTACCACACAATTTCCGCAGACTTTATCAAAGAGGAGTTGACTGACTTGGGATTTATTGTCAGAAACGCCATGATCATAAGCTGACCCCAGAGAGGGGAGACATCTGCCTCTAAAACACTCTTGCCACTGTTTGTGGATCTGGAGCCAACATGCAAGAGATCTACAGCTTGATCTCGCTCTATCCAGTGATAGAGTAAGAGTCGAGAAGCCACATCCTCAGCGAGAATTGGTTCAATACCAGCAGTTTGGTCATACAAAAGCCTACTGTGAATACTCTCCACTGTCAAATGTGGAGGCGCTCAAATCAGTACAGTTGTACAAAATCCAGCTACATGTGCACTGTGCCAAAAAAAATCACTCCGCCAACTACAAGGGCTGTCAGGTATACAAGGAGCTGAAACAGCGGACCCTGCTTTCTCGTCAACCGCAGACTCCAACTCAAGTCCGAAAAATTGTGCCTCCGCCTTCTGGAGTTTCGAGCCAGGACTGTCCTACGCTCGAATGACACAACAAACTCAGGATCATCCTAGATAAGACGAGCCACAACTGTATCCCCTCCCCAAGAGGGAGCGACCCGCTATTTCTAACGTCCCGACTCCGCCTTCATCTAATGATTCCCACATCTTATTTCATTCCTTCTTCTCACAACTTAACTCCCTCATCACACCACTCATATCCCTTCTGACCAACCTGGTCATCATGGCCCTACCAACTCCCACACCATGATTCCCCAATCCAAGAATTCCTTTTCTATCCTCCTATAGAATGTTTACGGCATTCGGACGCATACTGATGAACTCAAACTAGTACTCGATAAAAAAACGTAGACGTAGTTTTACTACAGAAAACACGACTAACTAAACGAAATAATCTAAAAATTACTGGCTACCACACTTATAGGACAGACCATCCTGTCAGGCGAGCTCATGGTGGAACTGCTCTTCTTATCAAGAAATCCTATACCCATCATATTTTACCCTCCACTCCCACAGAGTCCCTTCAATCAACAGCAGTGTCCTTACTCCTCTTAATTATTCTGCTTCTACCTTAATCGAACTCTCTTCTGACCACAGCACAGTCCTCCTAAAGTTATCCTTGACCCCTATTCCAAAACAATTGCACCCCTCCCTCATTAATGGTCCAGTTGACTGGACCTTGTTTAGAACTCTCATAGAAAATTCTTTTGACCTCGGAATTTCTCTGAAAACCTCTGACGACGATTTAGATGAAGCTGCACACTCCTTTACCACAAACCTTCACCAATGCATATTTATGGTTAATCTCAAACAAAAATTTCCCAATTTTGAGGAGACCCAAAAGCCACTCCCAGATTCGCTTAAAAAGCTCATTATAGCCAACCGCCGCTCAAGGGTATGGTTCAAAAAATATAGACACCACACAGATCGCAAAAACTATAATCGTCTTTCCAGGCACATAAAGCAAAAATTAGGTGCTTTATGAAATGAGGCTTTTAATGCCCATCTGCCTTTCCTCTCAGCAGGAGACAAATCCCTCTTGGATTGCTACTCGCAGAATCCTTAAGAGCCATGAAGCTTCTAACCCCTTGCGCCAAGGAGATTGTTCCTGGGCTTCTGACAAAGACAAGGCCGAAATGTTTGCCCAGCACCTCAAGCAAACATTTACTCCTCATTTAGACCCCTTAGACCTGTCCAATGCCATGGAGACTGAGGAGTCTCTGAGCATGCCACTACCACCTCAGTATTTACCATCCAAGGCAGTAACACCTTCCAAGATCAAATATATAATCTCTCGTCTGCCTAAGCGCAAAACATCCGGATATGATTTATATCGTTGATCATCGATCAAATTCTCTATAATTTGACTCTTGTGGAAGGGAATTATATTCCTTACCTACACTTGTAATTGTATACTCCATCCATCCTTATAACACTTACCTTATCATTAAGTCTCACTTATCCAACCGTTTCTTTAGGGTTCGTCAAGGATTAGATTACTCCGATTTCTACCAAGTGGAAGAAGCGGGAGAAGTGTGCTTGGACCTATCCTATTCATTCTGTACACTGCTGACATCACTACCTATTTAAGTACCCACTTAGCTCTATTTGCGGACGACAAAACTATCCTATCCTCCCATCCCGACCCTAAAACTGCTTCTAAAAACCTACAAGTTCAACTCGAAAAAATCAAACAATGGTGTGGCAAATAGAGAATAAAAATTAATGAAGCAAAATGCGTTCATGTTAATTTCTAACTTACACAGGGAAAAAAAGACTTCCCAGAAATTGTAAAATTTAATAATATTCTTTACCACATAAAAATTCTGTTCGTTTCCTTGGGTTCCATCTTTACTCACGACTTACTTGGTGCGAACATACTAAAATTAAAAGACAAGAACCTAATCGGAGATATGGACTTCTATACAGACTCATGAATAAGAACTCCAATCTTATGATGGAAAACAAACTGGCGCTCTACAAAACCTTATTACAACCAATCTGGACTTACGGAGTAGAAATCTGGGGTGCCGCCAAGCCTTCCAACATCAAACGAATATAGTCCTTTCCATCCAAAACCCTCTGAATAATCGCAAATGCTCCCGATTACGTATCCAATTCCTCTCTTCACCATGATTTTAACATTCCTTTTGTTCAGAATCTAATTTTTTCCTGCTTCAGCTTTTTTCACAGTAAACTAACACTTTTGCCACATTCCATCCTAATTCACTAGCACAGAACTTTTCTTCCAACTCCAACCCCTACAACCCTTTCCGTCGACTCAAACGAAGATTGCCCTGCGACCTCCCGGGAACATAGTCTATAAATAATTTGACAGTGGTGTCACTGGTCACCTTCTCTTTTCATGTGATTGTCATTAATGTCTTCTTTTTTTTTTTTACTATTCAAAGTTATCAAATTACAAAATATTTTTTTTATTTTTAACAGAATGTAATATGTAAATAAAGGTTTTAAAAAAATGCTGTTATAGCCTAATAAAAATATGAGATCATTGAACAATTAATAAATTAAAACATGTGATCAAACCGATACAATATCATAAGAATGAGTTAAAAATGTCTTACTAAATTAAGTAATCTACCAGTTAAAAAAGAATACATAACTCTGTACTTTAACTGGGAAAGCAAATAGGTTAATATTCTTATTTTTACTGAATTGAGTAATAAAAGAAGCACAGATAATTTGATCACCTATTACTTATCAGCACAAAGGAAATAAATGTTATTTTTAAAAAAACACGTTAAATGTTTAGAAACTAAGGTAAATGACATAAACCAAAAATAAATAATTCCTCTTAAAAGACTACGCTACCTTGCACATCGGCATCATAAGCTGTAAGTTACTTGTGACTAAAACCTTCTTACAGCAGTCAACAACAGCATTTATCTACTTTGTCCAGCATCAAATATTTTCAGCTATCCTCAAATACAGGTAGGTAATACTTGGTGAGAATAACTGTTATGTGAAAAGACATCATGAAAGTAGAAATCATGGGAAGGGCTTTGTTTCCCTATGTGTAATGAACAAGACCGATTTTCTTAATGAATTTTAGCATATCGCTTTTAATTGCAAATGAAAGAGTTCGTTCTTTATAGGGTAATACTGGACGAATGGAAAAAGGATTACCTCATGTGTCATATCAGAATAGAGATGTTTTTTTCGTCATAGCGGGCATATTTATTTCAGAGCAATTAAATTTAACCCATATTTGTGTATTGATGAAAGATACTCTATAAGTGTAAGAATTTATACGGCACAGTAAATTTCCATAGAAATTTTCATCAAGTGTGATACTTCTTTTAGTCCAAAGAGTTTCTACTTGACAGTTTTTATTTAAATTTTGGTCTTTTTGACCAAACTTCTCTTTCGACCAATTTAAATGATTGACAAGTTCATAAACTGTTTTGAAAAAATGCAAGCTTAAATACCGTATTTGGTTTTATTATTTTAAAAGAGCATATATACTTATATATAACTTTACATGAACCACATTTTTAGCTCATCTAATGTAGAATAAATTCAAACGTCTCTTCATGGTACCAATGTGAAAAGCTTGAATTTTCTATGGGAAGTCTTCTAAAGTAAACAATGAAAACAAAAAATAGATTAAAAAAATAAATAAATAAAATACGCTATTAATTAATTACTTGAAATAGGTTCTTTAAAAAATATAAATATATGCCACAATAAACATTTAAGGAATAAATTATTCTTGGTAGGAGCCCGGCTTTTTACTTCTATATGTGGGCAGGAAAGAAAAAAAAATATATCAGAGGAGCCTAGAGGATCGAGCTTCACAATTCAGGGACTAAGAGTTCAAATCTCGCCAAGCACAGTATTCCATCCAGAAATAAATGCCTGTAAAGAATTTTTGTTTTTTAGTAATTTAACAATTTTTACATAGCCATACAAGGAACATTCCTCATAGGAAAACACACGTAACAATCTGAGATAGCTTGAAGAGATAACTGTACAGTCTAGAATATACTCTGTTTATCAACATGCAGAACCAATCAAGCTCTATAAGAAATTCAATTAAAATTAAATCTAAGATGCATTATTATTATTATAACTGGTATCAATAAGTATATGCATGAAGCTTTGACGAAAATTTATCTTGAGTTGTTGTGAATTAAATTTGACCATACATGATAGAACCAAAGCACGGGGAATTTGGGTGCCTTTAATATTAATAATGATTAAAATATAATAGTTTATTCTGATGTATATTTAAGGTTTATGACGTCATTAATTTTGAGAACAAATTATCTAACATAACATTTTTTATGTTTAAAAAAATTGATTTCAGTTTCTGGATTTATTATTTATTTCTCCGTTACAAACCACTGTTTATAGGATTATATTCTTATTTGGATTTAAAAGAATATTTGTATGTATTTAATTTAATACATAGAGGTACCTCTATCTCAATGGAGGAGACCCTTAGCTAAATTAGGGGTTTTCCCAATCGTCAACAGATAGCACTAAAATCTCTCTTTCCAGTTACCTGAAACGTGTTACGTTTTAATACTTCAGTGAAATTTGCTTTGTTTTAGTTTTAGTTCGTCTATATTAAGTGAAAAAAGGCTGTGCTTATAATTAATAATTAGTGGTATTGTTTTTATAAGTATCTCCAGCTCATTGAAGCATGTGCAATAGCATAATTATAGGCGTCATATGTGCTAGTTTATTATGATTCTATTATTTGTGTATATTCTTTAGTGAATGAGTGTAAATAGACTATGTGAACGCTTCAAATGAACATTACATCATTGTTTGTGGTTGTTATTAAGTTTCCTTTACTAGGAAATTGTTGCAATTTTATGAATTAAATGGCGGCTGAGGAAAAATGGTATTTTACAAAGGAACAACTAGCGAATACTCCAAGCAGGAAGTGTGGTTTCGATGCAGATAAAGAACTTTCAAGTCGACAGCAAGCTGCAAATTTTATTCAGGATATGGGCCAAAGATTACAAGTGTATCCTTTTTTTTCACATTCTGTTGTGCAATCTTGATTGAGTTTTCTTATATTTTTCTTGCCTGTTACATTTGCTTTATGTTGGAGTTAAATTCTTTATTGAATGATTTTGAGAAAGTTAAATGAAATTTAATGGCCTTCAATCAATGGGGTGTTTTATTTTCCTTTTGTTTAGGTTACTTTTTCCTTGGAATGTAGATAGTTTTTCTTGATGTACTTTAAATGATCTAATTTTTCTTTCTGATAATGTTTAACTTATTGTTTATTATAGATAATTTTTTTTGGGGGGGAAGCCAATGTTATTGGTTATAAATTTTAACCTTTTTTCTTGTAGTTTTCTATTTGGGTATTTAGCATCAAGTTTATTTTTTCCTTTAATTGAGTTCCATTTTGTTGACTATTGATATTTTTGTCATTTCACCAAAATATTTTCAAATAAACCATTAAAGTAAATATCAGTGTCTTAAAGCTCTGTTACTTTAAATAGATTTCTATTGTCCTTTTTATTTGTTCATATTTTAGGTAGGAATTTTACTTTTTATTTAATGTTTGCCATCTATGTCGTATGTTTTCCTTAATTTCTTTTTCAGTACTCAACTATGCATAAACACAGCTATTGTTTACATGCATCGCTTTTATATGTTTCATTCATTCACTCGGTTCCATCGAAATGCAATGGCTGCTGCTGCATTGTTTCTTGCCGCTAAAGTGGAAGAACAACCTAGAAAGCTTGAACATGTCATCAAAGTTGCACAGATCTGCCTTCACCGGGAGCAACCTCCTCTTGACATTAAATCTGAGGTATTTATGATTTAAATCAAATTTGAATATTTATTTATCAATGGTAAAGAGGATTATAAAATCTCACTTTTCCCTGATTGAACTTCACTCATTAGCTTGAAAAAATTAGTGACTTTAGAAACATTATTGGATGGCTTCATTTTGAAAGAAAAGTAATTTCTCATACCTTATATTCTCCGTCTTCATTGGTTTCTGTACACCATCTCCCGTTGGCGAGCGCTTTCGGACATTGTCCATTTTCTGGCCGAATACATACGTTCACTGTCACGGTCCATCATTCAGTTGAATACGGACCGTGACAGTGAACTTATGTATTCGGCCAGAAAATGGACAATGTCCGAAAGCGCTCGCCAACGGGAGATGGTGTACAGAAACCAATGAAGACGGAGAATATAAGGTATGAGAGTTCTATATTCATTGGTGGTAGAAATAATAATAACCCTTTAGATTATTTACCTGAAAAGTAATTTGTTCCTCATCTTGCCTTTTCAAAATTATTTTCCCTTTAACTTTTTTAATTTTTTTTTTTATGGGCATAAATATTGACACTTGTGAAGAAATACAAGGCTGTGATGAAAATGTTGAAACATTATTTCATTATTAGTTAATGAGACATTTATTTAATTTTTTATATTTTTTTAGAAGCAGTTATAATTAGATTTAATTAATTGCTTAATTGTTTCTAATTTCTGGAATGTACCCATACTTTCTTATTACATAAATGCAAATCTTTTTGATAACTTTTTAGCTTGATACTATGTGCACTTATTATAATATATCGTTGAGATCCACAAAAAGATCAAGCTGTGAAATTTTTGATAATTTAACTTTTGTACTTCTAGTTGTAAAGAGCTACTCAGCTGCAATCTTTCAGAATCATTATGAGTTGAATGTGGTTATAGGCAAGATTTGATGTTAATATTTAACAGAAATGATTTATTTCTACCTAATAGAGATATTTTTGTCTATTTTTGGGTGTTACATAGAGTTTGCTGTTCATTGATGTTCATTTTTTGTTAACCTTTAAAAAAGCCTTTGGCTCAATGAAGGCTTGCATTATGCTAAACATTGAGAATGTATGTTAAGCTGGGCTATAATAGGTCATTATTATAATGTTTAAACTAAATTAAAAAAAAAATAAAAGCAGAAAGTGTGATACTTAATAGGATTTAACAATTATTTCAACAAAGGTTCATATTTATCTAGTTAAGACATTTATAATGAAAGTTCTTAAAATAATATGTAGGGAGGAGGATGTTTTAATAAAAGCCCCAAACAAACTTTTTTTTTTGTTTAACCAATAAATGCAAGGAAATAGAATAAAAAAATCGAACAGTCTCAGCCAGGGCTCGAACCTGGATCTCCTGCTTTATGCTTTTTATTATATTCCCTTGCATTTATTGTTTAAAATTTACATGGGATTATATACCACAAATAAAACATTATTTTTTTTCTTTAGGATGTCTTAAGTTTGTTATACATAGAAAATATTCTGTTGTAATTGACCTGTAAAATAGAAAACTTTAGTCCTTAAATGTCATGAAAATGGGATCCTGGTGCCCTGAAGTTGGCTTACAATGTATGCCGAAACGACAATAATTAAAAAATGACCCATTTTTTATATTGAATTTATTGGATCTACTTTGATCGAACCCCAACACAAACATTTAATAAGTCCTTAAAATTTAATGTTTTTTCTAATACAATGTTTCAAGACAAGCACAGTCCAAAAATCAATGTACAGTTCAATACAATGTACCCAGTACAGTTCAATGTCAAGAGTCAGTTGGACCTATCATTCTTCGGCTATTTTCTCTCTTTTGCAAATGCGTTAAAAATTTAATTTTTTATATTCATAGTTTTTGTTGAGGCCTTTGTTAAGCTCCGCAAAGAGTCAAAGGAATTAAATGATAAAAAAATTTAGTTCTTTTTTATTTTTTCCTGAAATATATGACATGAAAATTAATATTATTTCTGTAATAATAAAACCATTTAAATGGTCCTAATTTAATGACTAATTAGCCCTTATAAACCTTGAGAACGAAAAATATAAGATCACTAAGGCTGTCTCTAGACAGTCCAGAAAAGAAAAGTGAAGGGAGGGCTCAACTTGAAAAAATCTTCATTAATGAGTTTTTTCATTAAAATTGTATAGGAAATAAATATTGGAAGATTTATTTCCTCACGTATTATATAGTATCAACTTTTCTTAAACCTCCTAACAATGTAGATGTTACAATATATATTTTCATGTGGTTCTATATCCCCTCATCCAATATTAGCCAAAAATTATTTATTTTAATGGTTCACTATAGAAAGACTTAATACTGAATTTGGTTCTTTTATTTTTAGAGAAAGAATTCCAAACTTTTAGCTTACACTCCTAATTATTTTATTTTGTTTGAATGTTTTATACAATTTTTGAATAAAATACAGGTTTCAAAAAGTTTATACCTTTTATGGTATTAATTTTTTTTCATAACACTAACAGCAACCAAGATGATTTTTTAATTTTGTTGTTAAGGGAAGATATAACAATACATTAATGAACCTATCTTCATTATATTGGCAAATGTTTTTGGCTACAAAAAGTTTGTTAGTTTGTTTCAGGTCCGGTGTACAATTAAATTTATTAGCTCATTTTATTGTGTTAATTATGGTTTTTTTTTCTTAAGTAGCTAGTTTTGTTCATTTACATTATTTTAAGTGATGGATGTACATTTGTTATTTTTTCATAGATGAATGTAAGTGGAATGGTTTTAATCCACCATTACTTGTGTCTAAATGCTAAGAATTTGTGTTGCATGGGGAAATTTGAAGTTATGTGGTAGCAATTGGTTTTTGTTACATTCTGTTTGCCAGTCTATCATTAATTCTTTTGATTGTGATGTCAAGGTAGCACATTGTCTTTTTTTTCCTCCTTTCATGTCCTTAAACATCCTTTCTTCAAAATAAAACTTCACTGGCAGGAAGAGTTCTTCTATTTTCACCTCAATTTGTTAGTTTCATGTGAAAAACTTTGGACACACTCATTAAGATTCAAGAGTTTTTGTCTTCAACTTTTTAAAATCTACTTTGTTTATGAGACATTAAAGTTTCAAAATAGTCCCAGGAGCATTTAGAATGCGCTATTATTTTCTCTTTGTTCAGAATATTATTTTGGCAGTATAAACTATTTATTTAATTTAATTTTGCCCTAGTCTGCAAGTGATATCAAGGCTTGATATAAGGAAGTATATACTGCTGTGTCTTGCACATAGCTGTGCTCTGCTATTGAGTAAGTTTTTTTTATTTTTACTTTACCATATGTGGGTGGGTATATCTCCTTTAGAAAATTTCCCACTGGGGAATCGAGATATTCACAATAGTACCATGACACAAATTTCATCTATACACTCACACACCTATCATGAGAACAACCTCAATATCTTCATGCCTTTAGAATTTGATAAAAGTGTTTTATAGCTCGGGAGAGTAAATAAAATAACATATAAAAAAGTGACAATTTTTCAATCAAATATTTGTATTATTATATCTTTGATATAAAATGCACTTATGCAATACTCAAAAGCAACATTATGCAATAGTCAATTGTTATCTACTGTCATTAGCCATCTGCTAGCCAATTACTTGAACTCATGCTGTACCATTCCTTGGAATGGTTGTCAAACAACTCTTAGACTGCAATTTCTACTTCCACAAAATTAATAAATTTTTTCCCTTTAAGATAATGGGCCATGGACTCAAAGAAGTAGTAATCCGATGGTGCAAGGTCTGCATTCTATCTTGGATGAGAAAGGAGTTCCAATCCATGAAGTTGTTTAAACTTTTTTTTGTCTCGATGGGTAGTGTAAGCATGCATTGTCTTGTTTGAATAAAAGTCCTTATCTGTTGATAAAAGCAGGATAATACTCAGAAAACTTTGCATACAATCTTTCCAGTTGTTCCCAGTAGAGTTTATAATTCATAAAGCATCCATCCAATGAATAACAGATTTTTTTCAATGTCCCCTCGCAGCAACTGGAAAAGCAGTTTGACTGCGATCTAGCCATTGCTTAAAAGTATTTAGATTTCACCAGTAATATCAGTATATATCAGAAAGGCTTATCAATAAATTTCCACAAATTTCTAACCTCTTAGCTGATTTCCGAGGAGTAAGTTCATGAGGGACCACCTTTTTTTTTCACCTTCCCCATGGAAAGTAGATGGATACTTACAGTATCTTTTGACATACCACACTCCCTGGCAAGTTTACAAGTATTTGTGGATGGATTGGACTCTACGGCTTCCTGCTGAACCTTATCATTATACATTAATAGTCGCCTGGACCTCTTTTTCCTTTCCAACATCATATTTCCACTGCTAAATTTATTAAACCAATGCTGTGCACACCCTCCCCTTATATTTAATCACAAGTTGCTTGAGCTGCTGTGAAATTACTCTGTTATGTTTCTTTTTTGACACAAATTACTAAATTGAAGCTTTTTATGAAGTTGAATGGATTTAACAAGCTTAGATAATACTCTAAATGGATTATTTAGTACTGGTGAGCTTTAAATGGATTTAAAACATTTACAGTCCTTTATAAAAGAACAGTCTTGAATTTGATAAATCGGTCATATTTTTTTTTTATACACCCCTTTAGTGAATATGATGACATGCCTTCATAGACACATCCCTTATCTCACTGAGTCTTGAACTAATGACTGTTAAATAATCTAAAGGGTTATTATTATTTCTACCACCAATGAATATAGAACTCTCATACCTTATATTCTCCGTCTTCATTGGTTTCTGTACACCATCTCCCGTTGGCGAGCGCTTTCGGACACTGTCCATCTTCTGGCCGAATACATACGTTCACTGTCACGGTCCGTATTCAACTGTGTTTTTCTGTGTGTTAGTTGTGTCAGGTAGCTGTAGGGGTCA
>KZ806944.1:271858-294565 GCA_000696205.2 Oncopeltus fasciatus
TTTTTTAAATTATTCATTTAGTTGCGAAATTTTGAAAAAGATTCAAGCCTTTAGAGATCCAACTAAGGAGAAATTATATGTTTAATTTTATAGTTTTTTTAAAATATAAAAGCGAAGTTAATTATTTATACTACCTTCCATAAATAAACCACTGGGCGAGTTCGTTAATGTTTGAAATGTCTTGCTTATTGAAGGCATGAAGAAAACAGAATGGTTCGGATGAAATATTGTAAAATATATATATATATATATATATAACACATATTATATATACACACAATAATGGTCTAATTTAAAATATGATTAAAATAACTAATACTATAGGATTTTCATTAAATGGTGATATGGAGATGAATATCATTACAGAAGAAACAAAAAATAAAAATAAATATATCATTAAGGATTATTGTAATTGTGAGATACTAACACAATGGGAATTTATTCATAACTAATTGGTCTAATTATAGTATTTTTTTAAATTTTTATAAATTAATTGTAATCATTAAATTAAAGGTAGTTTAACTAGATTTATTTATGATAAAGGCTATTGTAAATGTTCTCAGTGGAAGAAAAATAGTTCAAGGTTATGTTTTCATTAATTTTCTTATTTTTACTGTTTTTATTAGGTAGGTCTGATACATATACATAAATTTTGGCCATAGTAAAATCTGACTTGTTTTTACTCAGTGCTTCTCAACTGAACCCAGACCATTTCCTCCTCATTATATTTTTGTAGATATATTTATTGATGGATTATATATTTATTTAATGATTTCATTCCTTTCTTGACATTGTTTAATGTAGCATTGTAAGGGAAATTTTAATTTTAATTATTTCTTAAATATTTTTGTTTACAATAATTTTGTCAGCTTTAAGCATCTTTTAAAGAGGAAGGCAGAAAGATCTTTGGGGCATTGTTTTTCTTATTATATAAGTTTTGAAGCTTGCCTACCTTTTCCAAGTCTTTCTTGAAACAGATTCTCTAACTTTATTTAATTTTTTGTCTGAAATGAGTTTTAGTCGATTATGGCTGGTAGTGTAACTTCCTAGTTCAGGTTTCTGGCAGTCAGTTTATGAGAAGCTATAGCTGAGTCATCGGTTGAAAGGTACCTTTCTGTTACCCTTTCTTTTATTTTCCAAGAGTACATACTGCTGTTGATAAGCTAAAATTATGCTATGAGAATTGAAATCTCTGCTATCTTGTGTGATATTGCCATTTGAAAATAATAGTAAATTGTGTGAACTAATAAGGGTATATCAAAACATGACTCTAGGCATTTAGGAGGAAGGTATTGTGACTGAAGGTGCTGCCTATCATTGGTCTTCAGATTAAGCTTTACCATTCTTATCCGAACCTGTGTATGTGGTGCTAGGAAATGTTGTGGGATTGGAACCTGGTCTCCAGGATAGTGTAAACACATAAATCTATCACTGCATTATTTCTGGTATTACTAGGCAAGAAACTGAAATAGTGATTCCACAACTCTTCTTTTATGCAAGCGTAACACCACTAAGGAAGCTCTGTAGAGAACGTAACAAATAATAGCAGAATAGGGCAAGGCCCATGTGCCTGGGGTTAGGGGTTGCAGTCAAACCTTTACTAATTCCTTCTGACTAAAAACCTTAAGATGATAAAATAAATTTTTTTAGATTAAAAAAAAAAAAGAAAAGAAAAATAAGTTAAATGGGTTAAAAGAAACCAATACTAGTTCAAACTTTCAATAATTATAATTCCACCCAATTAGAAAAGGGTACCATTTGAAAAAATACTTATATTTTTATATTATTATTAAAGGAAATAATTTAACTGTATACAGTTATAAATAAAGTTTTAACACTTTCACAAAAGGAAAACACTTAATATAGGTCCTAAAATATAGAAAATCTGATATGAAGTGAAAAAGAGAAGGAAAGTTCCCAGCATTGGATTCGAACCAGGTCTCTCAATATGTATGAAACGAAAGTCTGAGATGCTGTATCTGAGCTACCAATGCTTGTTGAAAAGTTGAAGTTACAATAGGTACCTGATCCCCCCCCCCCTCTTCTAATTGTTTTCAAATACATTGCTGTAGTATAATTCTGATGTTGAAAAGAAAAGATAGTGCGTGCTAATTGAGGAAAAGTGAATCTACTCACCAGCATTCGAGAAAAGTAAAGAAATGTCTTTGCTGGAACTAGCCAGTCCTTTGGCACACTTTCCTGTTCCACTTCTGAAGTGCAGCAGCAGCCACTCATCCTTTGAAGATCGGATGAATCTTGAAGCAAGTGAAGTGCTCGGTAATAATAATAATAAAAAATACAGTATTTAAAATATGATGTAATATTTTAATTATTAATTATAAATTAATTTTAATCAAAATTTGAAATTAAATTATTAAAATACATAATAAATCTAACATACATAAATCCTGTATGTTGCCCTAACTGTCCGGACGATACCATGCCTATGGGTTGGATGCATCGAATCTTCCAAGCCAAGCTATCTATTTTTTTCCCTAGTAACTAAAGATGTGTGTTATCTAGTGTTGTCACCATAGAAAAAGACACTATTTTTATTGATCAATAGTTTCTGCCTACTTTTTAAAAATCGTTTTCTTTAATCAAATCAATTGACTGTAGAAATATAAATTAAGTGTTTTGCCAGGCTCAAAGAGCTCATGTTGGACAATTGCTATAAATTCCTCACCTTTCTTGGCACTCTTTTTGCACATCGTTGTATGTGTTCCACTTTTTATTTTCCATAGTTATTTGTTTAAAAAAAATAACTATATTTTATTTCGTTTTAGTAGTAGTACATGAATTCAAACTTGGTTCATTCAATTTTTCACTGTTGATTCATGAGGAACTCTAGAATCAAGCTTAAGGGTTGGGTCTTTTGTTAAAGATAAAAACTCTTGATTTATATAAATATTTAATTTGGTTGTGGTATTTTATCCCACGTAAATTTCAAACAATTAATGAGAGGGAATAGAATATAAAAAACTATCTGTCCCAGCCAGGAATCGAACCTGGATCTCCTGCTATCCGGGCCAAAAAACTAATTTGTAACCAAACAAATTTTTATTTTAGCCAACGTTTCGGCCTGAATTTCAGGCCTTCATCAGGGCTGAATATGAAAAAGAAACACTAAATAATATAGAAACATGTCTTTATATGATAATCAAACAAAGAAAAATGAATGAAAATATGAAACTGTGTGTTAGTAACTCAGTAAAAATTAATATTGGTGAACTAGTAAATTTATTTGGGTGAGAGTAGGATCTACTCGAAATACTAAATTTGATTAGAGGTACTTACATTCTATTGAATGAAAATTTACTTATATTATTTAATTATCAATTATAAAATATATTCTATTAATTAAAACAGTTCTAGTAATGGGGGTTAACTTAAAACATGTCCCTTGATTAAAACTAGTTTTAAAACTATAGCAAAAATAGTTTTCTATTAATATATGTACCATGGCATTTTAAAAGGTCAATTTATTTATATGTAAGTAAGATAATATGATTATTTTAGTAACTAATTATACATCAAACTATGGATCTTGGTAGGAAATAGTGGAAGGAGTTCCGGGTGTCATAATATTATGATTTTTCTTAAGTAGTGAACTATTATGAAACATTAACCATATAAAAATTGTATTTGAAATGTTTGATTTCTCTTTGTTTTAGTCTTCATTTGACAACCATGTGTCTCCAATATAAGCCGACAGTTGTGGCTTGCTTTTGTATACACCTTGCTTGCAAGTGGTCTAATTGGGAGGTAAAAGCCTTTTATTTTTATTTTTTATATGATGAAGTCTTATATTTATTTACTAGCAAACACATTAATTGCATTTAATAAAACCATTTCCTCATGTATTACCTCCTCCATTATAATCAGTGATTGTAAAATACTGTTCCACCATGATGTATAGTAATATCTATATTCAATTTACTCAGAAAATCATCAAAATAATCAGTGAGAAGTTGATTTATTTGAATTTTTCCCTCCAAAACTCTTCTTCTCTATATCTGATTGACTGACACAATTTAATGAAACTTATAAGACATTTAAGCTGGTTGATTTACTGTTCCTGCTCAATGCAGAAACACTCGCACACACTCACTCTCGCTCTCTCTCTCTCTCTCCCTCCCTTCCTCTCTTTCATTTTTGTTGTTTCCCTCTGTTTTGTTTATTAATGTGGTAATTAATGCAACTTAAGGAGTATAAATATTGTCTGTAAGAGAGGACTCATTGTCCTAAGACAATAAAGTATTTATTTATCTAATCTCCCTCACTCCCTTCTCAGAATTAAATAGTGTAAATTTTTTTTTTTCAGAAACATCAATTTAACAAATATGGTGTAAATAAATGCAATTTTTAATTTTTTTCTGTTTTAGATTCCTCAAAGTAATGAAGGAAAACCATGGTTTTGGTATGTAGATAAGTCTGTTACACAGGAGCTTCTTGAACAGTTGACAGAAGAATTTTTAGTTATATTTGAGAAATGTCCATCCAGGCTCAAAAAGAAGATAATGTCTTTATCTTCAAATCAACATTCAACATTACTCACAGCATTTAACAATGTAAGATTTGAAAATAAATTTTTTTTCTTCTAAATCTTAAAATTTCAATTAAAAAAAGGCATGAAAGAATGTTAATGAAATGTTTAGCACATTCAAGTTAAGGAATGAAGATATTGAGGTTGTTCTCTTTACAAATTTTTATTTCTTTGATCCTACTTGCTAGACAGTAGATTTATAAAAATGTTTATATATGTATGTATATATATAAACATTATAGTATGTTTTCAATTTTTCAAAAAAAAAAAAAAAAAAAAAAAAAAAAAAGGATAAAAAGGATTCAGGTTATTTATCAATTCAAATAAGAGAGAGGCTTGGGTGACAAGAAAAGAAAGTTTTTGATTAAGTGGCCATAATTTTTTAGTTTAGTCTTATGAAACAACACAGATTTGTTTACTGATAATAGCAAGATTTAAATAGTTAATACAAAAATCTGTCATTTAGGAACTATGTAAACCAAACAAATTCCTCAGTACCATAGTTGAATATTTTTATTTGAACTTTCCATGCTATGTAATCCCCACCCTAGAATTTATCTTTTATCAATAAACTTTTATATTCAATTTATTTTCAACATTAAAAAGACTATCACTAATTTGAGTAGCTGTGAACTTGAAAGTTTGTTTATGAGTTTGAGAGTAGGAGTTTACCTGAATTACTAATTATGATTTGGGACACTTCAACAATCTACAGGCAAATTTTTTATTTAAATGGGGAATAAATTGACTTATACATAACATATAATTAATTATTGCAATATTTTCCTTATAATTCAAGGGATGAACCCAGTCAATGTTACTTAACTTTGAAGTTTGCTGACTAACCCCCTCCCAGCACCTGTCACCAGGTGTCTCAGTTTAGTTCTGCAGTGTGCAATGTAAACTTAAACCTCCCATGGAGATCTCTCCATACATCATTATCAGTATACATAAAGTTGTATTTATTTTCATATTTTTTCATTTATTATAGTATTTATTTATATTTTTCATATTTTCATTATTCAATTTTGAGTTTACTCTCTATATCATTTTATGCCTTACAGTATACCACATCTCTGTCTGATCAATCCAATCTGTAATTCTTAGAAGTGTAATAGTGTGTATAGTAATTCAGTCCTGATGATGTCCTACATGTTGGCAACAATAAAGTAATTGGCTAATAATTTTGGAGCATTTTATTTTTATCATCCTGGCCAAAACTTTGATTTATTTCTCCCATATAATTAATTATTCTAAAATACATTTTATTAATTAGTCAAATCCAAGCATTAGAAGTGGTAACTAACCTGAGACTCTATGCTTTTTTAAATACATTTTTAACATTACAGTGACTACACTTTTGTTTGATAATTCATACTATTAATGAATTAATTAGTAGTTTTTGTATTAATTAATACTTATAATATGGTACTAAACATTAAAGTGATAATTTAAATATATGTACAAAAAACTATATAATTTGGTTTATTAGGGTTTATCTTTAACCCAAAATTAGATTTGAAAAAATTTCACTATTCACAGTTGGTGTTGCTGAAATTCAATGAATTCTATCACAAGACAATATTAAAAACACTATGTGTAATATTAATTTCTTTGTTATTTTATGTGACATGGAAAGCTCAAATGCTAATATTCATTTACTAAGATACTTAGTTGGGGCAGTTCTTGTGTGGCTGATTTTTATTATTAATATTCCATAATAGTTGAATAATTAGTCAAACATCAACAGAATTTCGTATATGCCTATTAAACTGACTTAAATAGTTTGAATCTAATATAATTCATAATTTAAGTTAAGAGATGGTAAAAGGGTAAATATCTTAAATAAATTATCTTAAATTATTAGTGTTAAGATATTATTTTTTTGCTTAATTAATATTTAATTAACTTTTTTTTTTCCAAAGGAAAAGCAACAGCAACAGCAACTTATTCAAGAAAGTAAAAGGAATGGAGAAGGTGGAAATTCAGCTCATCAGCCAGGTATGAGTGAGTAGTTTTTTACTTTTTAAAATTACAAAAATATAATTCGCCATATAATATAATTTGAAGTACTAAAATAACATCAACTTACTTATTACAATTAACAATCCACTAAACTTTAACTAAAATAAATAAAAATAGAAAAAATACTATAATGTCCTGCAGTCATGGAAGGTCAACATTATTTTAATGTGGTTACATTTGTAGTCGACCAGCAAAGTTCCTTCACCTTTGTCAGAGTTGTATTTGTAAATAATGATGTCAACCATAATATATTATTTGCCCATCCATGCTTACTGAAATATAGATTTCTTATAGCTTCTAGGTGGGGATTTTCTTGGTTTTTTTTTTTTTTTTTTTTTTTTTTTTGTTTTTTTTTTTTTTTTTTTTTTTTTTTTTTTTTGAGGAATTTTATACATTTTTAATGGCAAGGTTCATTATTAGCAACTAAATTTCTGGAACAAAAACAAACAAACCCAGTCATAGTAGATAACTGTTTCTTTGTTTAAGCTCCCATCACTATACTTCAAGACATTCTTGATACTTCAAGACGATGTTTGGAATTAAAAGTTTATCTTTGTACTGACATCTCTGTCCTCTTTCGGTATTCCATGGACTGCCAAAATGGGTTATATGTCCATAGCATTTCCTATGATCTTGACAAGACTTTTCTTCTTGCCTTTGAATATTATATTTTTAAGAGTGAGGGAATTTATGATAACTCAATTCCATTTAGTATTTGTAAAAGTTATTTTTTTTTAAATATTTGTTCATTGCTTCTGATTAGTTAGATGCCAATTTAGAACTTTTAGCCCCAATTATTTTCCTGTTTGTAAAATAATACTTGAATATAAACACTTGAATTATTATATTGACAGACATTGACCATTTATGCTTTCCTAGGGTTATTGGACATATATTAATCAATATATCTATCATGAATATTTTTAAATATACAAAATGGGTTCTACCATTAAACACATCGGTGATCCTATCTTAAGAGCAGGTTCAGAAGGCAGAGCTTGGGCCTAGTTAATGCTAACAACTGGCTCTTTTTACTTCTCTGTCACATAGTCCCTTGCTCTCCCTGTATGTTGCCATTTTATGGAATGGATTTCCTGAGTTAAGCCCGTGGGTATGTGTCAAAGGTGAATGGTTTATTTTATTGACCCTCAAATTTGTCATTGGGCCACTTCAATAGACTATGTTAGCTAGCTGGTCTGGGAGATTTAAGATGCAGAGTGTAGTTCAAGGTTTAAAGAAACCAGGCCCATTTAAATTTAAAGTTTGTGTACAATTAAGGAGAAAATCACTGATCTGCTAAAAAAATATACATGGTTAAATCATTTAACAGTTTTCCCATAAGGAAATCTAGCTATAAGCTATTTATATTAGTACCACAGCGTGATATTTAAATTCATTTTCACTGATTAAAGAAGCTTAAAATATGGTTTGTTAATTTGTTTTTTGTTTATATTATTTCATATAATTATATATAAGTATGTATGCACTCTACCATCTATAATTTTAAAAATTAAAAAACTAAATTTTTTATTCAAGCTTCTTTTTGCAAACCGTTGGATAAGTTTGTTAACTGCTGAAGTCGGTTGAGTCGGCAGAGAGAGAGTTTAGAGGGATACCAAGCAGAGTTGAAATAAGTTAATTGAACATAGTAGGTGTAAAATTTAATATTCTATTCCCTCGCATCAATTGTTTAACATTTACATGAAATAATATACTACAACAAAATTCATATTTATTAATATTCTAATGTTTATTTTGTATAAAAAATTTTATGAAAAAACATGTGTTAAGGAAGAAATTAATGAATGCTACTATGTTAGGTGAGTGCTTCTCTCATTCTTCCTTCCCTGTCAGTCTAATACAAAGTAGTGGCCTTACCTTTTAAGCTTAAATTTAATTTCTCACTTATTCTAATTTATATCCATCCTAATATAAGTTAATCAGCTGAGTAAAATTGGCTTATATTGCACTTCTCCTGCACAACTGACTTTATTTATTATATATTGAATAATTTTCACTATTATATGAAAGTATAAATTAATAAAAATATACTAATTTGATAAACACAAATATTATGTTACTACCTGTCTTGACAAGATATTCATGTATATGTTTATGTTCTCATCCTTGTATTCATATAAGGTTTTTTCCTTGTTTTATTTCTGTGCTCTTTTTCATTAATTAGCTTTTATTTAATTTGTTTGTGAAAGAAATACAATTTCTTCAAATTTTATTATTTATTCATCTTTTTTTCAGGGTTGACAGTACCCAGAGTATATCTTCAAAATCATCCTGCATGTTTGGCCCTCCTCAAAGAACTCAACCTCCTCCTTCACTTAATACAAGTTCCAGTACAACAAATTTGACTCCGAGTATTAGCAATAATATGAGTGGTCAGAATCAGAGGCCTCCAGGTAGTCATAAACCTTTACCTCCAGAGCAAAGACCTCGAAGGCCTGAGAGCCATCATATACAGCCTTATAAGAAGGAACATTCACATTACTACCCACAGCAGCCTCCTACTGTTGAAGTTCCTAAGCCAGTCTCAATTACTGCCCCGCCTGTAAAAGTGGAAAGGTCTATATTTAGCCCTGAAACCCCTTTAACCTCAGAAATTAAACTTGAACCTATAAGCAGGATAAAAGAAGAAAAAATTGAAGAACCCCTGCCTGTTGTAATATCTCCTAAGATCAAAGAAGAGAAAGTAGAGATCAAGCAGGAGCCAATTGAAGTAAAGCCACCACCCGAGTCTTTACCAGCTCCTGCTCCTCTCCCTCCTCCTTTACCTCCACAAACAGTAGAAGAGACTCACAAAGAAGTGAAGAAGAAGAAAAAGAAACATAAAGAACATAAAGAGCATAAAGAAAAACATAAAGATAAGCACAAACACAAGAAAGATAAACACAAAGAACCCGGTCCTATAGTAATAACCATTCCTAAAGACAAACTCACACTGCCCAAAGAACAGCCTTTGAAAATCAAGATACCTAAGGACAAGATAGCACCTATTCCAGCATCTCCTGTAAAATTGAAGATACCCAAGGAGAAGCTAAAGGAATCTCGAAAACGGGATAGAAGTGAAAGCCCAGACATGACATCCTCATCTAAACGATCCAACGGGGCAGTCCAGGTAACTAATTTAGAATTAGAACCTAGTGAAATTTTAGATGAGATTGTAGCTCCTCTTTCGCCTTTAGAAATGTCTGATCATGGTGATGCAGTAAGTCATTCAAATTCTATAATGCTTGATATAGCTGAGTCTCCTCCACCTATTCCATCACCTCCTCCACCTATACCATCACCCCCTCCACCTATACCATCACCCCCTCCAGCTGCACCATCACCTCCTCCTGATACTCCTTCCAGGGTCCAGAGGTTATCTCAATATAACTCTTCAAAACAAAGCAATCACTTTAATTCCTATAATTATTATAAAAATAATAACAATAACAATAGTAACAATAATCCTTACTCTATGAAGTATCATCACTCAGGGCATTTAGGTCTACGTCACTTCAATCGTCCTCAGTATGCTGGCCGAGGTAAAGGCCGAATTTCTCGGAATTCTCGCTCACACTACTATCAGAGCCGTTACCGTGCACCTCCTCCTCAGCCACAACAAATCCAGTATCCATTGGCTATTCCACAGTACCAGTACTACTACCATCCAAATGCCATAGCAGTGCCTACATTCCCTCCTCCTCCACCCCTTCCTGATGAACCTCCTCCAGAAGTCCCACCACCTCCTCCTCCTGAATGATAATTATTATTTTTCTAAAGACTATTAACTTCAGTCTGGTGATATGTTTATGTGATATTTTAGGGTTATGTTTTTTTTCTATATTGAAGTAATTTTTGTTAAGATATTTTTTTCGATTTGTAATATAATTTGTAAATACTTATCGGTTGAGCTAATTTCACATTTGTGTGTGTGTGCGTGTGGTTTGTTACTTTTTGATTGCTCTTATTAACCTTCTTTCCTTATTTCATCCCTTTTTAATTTGCATGTGCCTTGTTTCTCTTATTGCTCTCTCATACTCTTTCTCTCTTTAACTCACCCCTTTTCCACGTATTAAGAACAATAAGAATTTTCTCATTAATTATTCTATCCTTAACATTTACATTACAGCTACTGGTATCTTCCTCCTGTTAATATGATGATAAATCTCATAGGCATTATGAAATAATTGTAAAAATTAATCAAGAGAGAATATATATTAGTAAAACTATTATTGGTATATTGAGTTAGTTTTAAATGGAATTGAATGCTGGTTCAAATTTTTGGAGGGAGGAGGAGTCTTCCATATTTTTCAGTTACCTTTTAATTATTTTCTGATTTTTTTGATAGTGCTAAATTTTGATAGCCCTGATTTTTGAAAGTCATCTTTTTTTTCCATTGTGTGAATTAGTAAAGGTATTATTCTGATGTACCTTGCTCTTTTAGTTGTTCCTTTTTGTTAACTAATGTTTGCATTATTAGTTATATTACTGCATTCAAAAAATAAATTAAAATCTTTGGTCAATGGAAGTTACCTAGTTCATTTTCATTATTTTGTAGTTTAACAGTCATTTTTTATTTTCATTGTGAATATGAATACATTACTTAAAATGTATTTAATTTAATTAAAATGCTAAATTTCTGTATAATGTTCTTTTGAAGAATATTCACAACAAATGTTAATCAGCATTTCATTTAAATAAAGATTATTATTTTCTATTGTAATTTTTTTTAATTTACTGAAGTTAGCAATCTTTTTGTAGGTTTGTATTTTATAAACATAGCATAGAGGAATTCTTTATCATTGGCTTAGTACAATCAGAAGAATTTTTTTTTTAATTTTGATTTACTCAATATATATAAGCTATATGTGGGCGTAATAATCTTTGAGTTGATCGCCCCTAAACCCGATCCTACCTACCTATAAGCTATATTATCTAATGATTTAGTTACCGTTAACAATTTTATTAACAAGCTTTGTACATCTTTCTATTTCTTTTAAATTCATAAGACTAATGTATTTCTTGTTTGTTGCAACAGAATTCTAAGTTTAAATTTTTAATCTTATTTTATGAAGCTATTAGAATTTCATTAATTGTTGCTCCAAGCAATTTGTACTATTTGTGCCTCAGGTAATATAATTTAACTTTTATACATATTTGTATTAATCTTTTCCTGATTAATAAATCTATTAATTGGCAGAAAACAGTTGTATGCTAATGCCTTTCCACTTAACTTTATTGGACGTTTAATTGGAAAATAACAAAAAAAAAGTTAAATTACACTATTTTTTTCAATATCTCTTATGCTATTTTAATTATAACAATTTAATCATTATCACACAGTTAACTACAATTATTTTAGTACAATAAATCGGAGTGAGTTTAATTATTTTAAAAGCATTTAGTTCAAAATTATTTAATTTTTTTAGTAAAAAGAAAGTGAATTATGATTTTGAAGAGAGAAAAAAGTTAATACATTTTATTTTGCAAATTCATGTTAGTTATTTTTTTCTAATTATTATTGATGCCATTAAAATTATCAAATTATTGATAATATTAATATAAGTTTTATCTCATTTAAATTGTCAAAATAAGTTTTTGCAACTAAGTTATTTGCAAGTGCATCTGCTTGTTTGTCTTCATGTGTGTGTCTATATGCGCCTGTATTCAAGCATGTTCAAGTTTGCTATTGTGTATGCATGTGTTTAAGTTTCTGTGAAAGGGATTTGGGGAGTAAGTATAAATAAGGGGGTTCGGGAGAGTATGTTATACATAATTTATATTATCAATTAATCTGTGAAATTTTTATATAATACCAGCATACCATTAAAAATAAAAATTACTGATAATTTTTGAAATTTTTTTTTATATTACTCTTTCTAAATTTAATTAAATATTCCTTCTATAAACAGATAAATAAGTAGCATTAAATTTCCAATTAATTGATCAAAATAATAAACGTTTTCCGTTGTTAGTACGATAGAATTCAGGATAGTGTTTGTCTTATTTCCAATCATTTCCTCCCTTCTCCCTCAAAGGGAAAAAAAGTCATGAATTTTTTCAATTGATCGTAAAGATTTCTTTTCATAAGAACTAAGAATTCTCATTCATTTTATACTTTTTAATTTGTATAATATTTATAAATAGTTAATTAGAAAAATAATTTATAATTGCTGTTAATAAAACTATCAATGATATTGAATTATTTTTTAAAATTTCTGTGACCCAAAAAAAAAAAAATTTAAATGTCACTTTTCAAATTTGTATTCCTTTGTTGCTGCAAAATTCTTCTTTTGCTTATTAACTAATATTTAATAGTTATTCTTATTTTGTCCAGGTCATCATTCCTAGTATTGAAGCAATTTTCTGTCACTTTTGTTTTTTAAATGAAATTAATGAAAAAACAACTTGTTACTGCCAGTTTTGTTAATTCAGTCCTATAGCTTTGAAAAAGTCCATACTTATGATTACAGGGTTTTATAATTATTTGGCCTAGAAAAGTTTTACTAAACAAGCTCATTTAGGAAATGTTAACATTCATTACAACTGAAAGTTGTGAACTGTGTGTGCGCGCGCGCGCTCACACACACACTTTTATTTCTAAGACATAAATAATTAAAAAAAAAAAAAATGAAAGCTCTGTCAAGTGAGTTAATCATGTTGATCTTCAAATGATATCTGAATATGTATATTTTTCTATCTTTATTTATTAAAGTTAATAATTATTATTTGAAATATTAGTATAATCTAACATGTTGAATGTTAAATTGATATGTTTTTGACCGACTCCCATCCTAGGATCTAAATGAATATTTATTGGGTCAATAAAATCCACCACTTCATTAAAGAATTAAGGAAAAATTAATTAATTAATTAATTAAATATCTTAAGAAGTATTCTCCTTAAAATCTAATTAGTTTGCATCTTGATAATAAAAAAAAACTAAAAAAAATTATCTACTATGGTTTCGGAATCTCATATGCCATCCTCTTATTACTTTTCCCCTTTTTTCTTTAGGTAATTCAGTGGTTTTCAACATCATACCAGAACTTTAGTATATACTGCAATATGTATATTGCATATATCAAATGAAATTTATCAAATTGCTTCAAGTGCTAATGTTAATTTTCCTTGGGATATATTTTTATGCTTAAGAGTAAGTAATATCTTTTGGCAGTTTTTGGGCTCTTCTCTGCCACAGTGACGTATTTCTAGTTCCAAAGATGACAGCTGAGAAATATCTAAGTTACTTGAGACATGAATTATTATACTGTAGGTAGGAGTCAATTTGAATTAATTATTAATATCTTTAGAGTGAAAAATACCTCTTTATTTTTTATGTTGCTCCCTTAATATTAAATAATACTTATTAGTAGATGTTTTTTGTTGGGGCTTGGTCAATGTAGATCCAATAAAATACAATTTAAAAAAATTGTATTTTTTAAATTGTATTTTGACCGAAACCCAACAAAAACCATCTACTAATAATCTCTATGGTCAAGAAACTCTCCATTAGAATAATACTTGTCCTTTCAAATACCCATTGTGTACGATAAACATTCTCTATTCCTGAGTATGTTCTCAACTTGTGTATTCTAATTATTTCTGGTTTGTGTGAATTAATTTGTCCCAGGGAACACTGGAAACACTTTTGCACTATGTTCTCTTTTATTTTCTATTTCTTATATAATTTAAATATAAGTGATCTATAAGGTGATTTTATGAAGCAAACACTGAACCATTCATAGCTGTGGGATATTCCCATTATTAATATAAATAATGTGTTTTTAATTTCATTTAGAATAAATCAGGAGCAAGCATTTCCCCTGCTCCATCCAAAAGTTTTTCTTTCTTATTTTTGAAACTGTCTATTATTAAAATAGACAAGAGATTGTGAAATATTCAACAATAATCATGACATGTTATGGAAAGAGTACTAGATTAAGTATACTCACCCTTGTAACACTTAAAAAAAAATTATCATTATTAGTTCTAGTTAAGGTAATAATTTATTTTGATATCTTTTAGAATCTCTGTAAAATATTTTAATATCCATTTTATGTCAAAGCTTATAGTTTATTATACAAAAGAGGATTAGGTACACTTGAATATTACCTAGCAAAACAATTTTAGTTTAGTGGTTTATACTTATTTATAACTATGAGATAAACAATTTTTATCGAACCAATTTTGAATAAAATAAAATAAATACTTCAATCAAGAATTAAACCCGAATTCTTACAAGAAATTACCTTGTTAAATGACTGGTTGCAAAATTCATTTTAATTATTTAAATGTTGTAGGTTCAACCTAATTTTAGGTTAAATGTGTTTCATTTTTTGGTAATTTAAAACTATTTATTACTTATTTTATTTTATTATAAATTGGACCATTCTTGGAAGGATGAAAAAGGCAATACAAATTAAAGCAATATTTTTCAGTAGTTATTTTTTAAATATTTCTATTACGTATTAAAAATAGAAAAAAACTTTCTATTATTGATTTACTGAAAACTTCATTTTTATGACTGTCACTAAGTCTTATGATAATAGTAGCTTTTCATTCTGAAGATAATGTGAAAATTATTAATATTTTTTTTTAAATTTGTATATATGTAATGAAAGTTTGATTACCAATGAAAACTTACAGCATATTATTCTTTTCAAGTAGAAATAGAATGAAAGTGAAATTTATCAATAAAAACACATTATTTAGCTGTATCCTTATAAAATGGGTGAATCGTCTAGATTATTTTCTAAAATACCTTCAGAATCCTGTATGGCAAAATAAAAGAACCTGGAAAAAAAAATCTAAAAATATTTTCTTAGGGCTTAACTATTATATTGGAAATATTATAAGAAAAGCTGCAGAACTTTTAAACAAATAAATAACACTAGTGTTAATAAAGTACATTCTCTTGGTTTTTCTGGCTGATAACCTGATTTTTTGCCCTGGAAGCTTCTAGCTAACTCTGAGAATTTTTCAAAGACTTCATTCAAAATAATTGAAGTTTGATTAGAATTATAACTGTCAACTGAGACTTAATACTATTAATATGGGTACAAAAGTTTTTTCTATCAAGATCTTTGATAGTTTCAATTGTTTCTTAATAATAGAATGCCTCGTGTATACTTTCTAATGATGCATAATATCTTGACCATTCTTCATGGATCTAATAATAGTTAAAATTATATTTTTATTTGAATTAGTTCAGTAATTAATAAATCTTCTCTTTTATTGAAATCTATATGCTCAGGAATTTTTTTGAAATTTATTTAATCACAAATTTTCCTTGGGTTACAACAGCTGTTATAGTTTTTTTAATTATTTTTATTAAGAATGAATAAGCATTAAGATAAATTTATTTAAAGAGTTTTCATCAGGAATATATAGATTAGGAGACAATTATTAAAGTGGTTCAGATATCTGCTATGGTATAACAGAAAAATGAAAAAATCATGGAGTAATGTCCTTATCATAATTTCATAATTGTCATATTCTTGCTTCTTCATAATTTAATCGACAAGTGGTGCACTTCATTTTAACCTAATCATGTTTTTTAAATTGATATTTCTTTCTCTTCCTCTTTTTCTTTAAGATTAGAAATGTAAATCATAAAAAATTAGTGGGAGTGCTTTATGGGTTTATTATTAATAATAATTTTATTTATTTTTGCATGTCACTTGCTTTTCTAGTATTATTTTTTACTCTGCTCTTCGTTGCATGAAAATGGGCTTTTTATAATTAATACATCGTTAATTTAAATAAATAGCTTAATTTTTCAAATAACAGAATTCATTTTATGTTCTCTTTGATGACTACTATGATGTACAGTTTGAAGATAAGAACTTTGTGTTATTCGTGTTCTGGTATTTAACTCTGAGTATTTTCTGTCAACATCTCTGATTATTTACTTTTTTTTTTTTTTTTTAATTTTGAAGCTTTACTTATTACTAAATTTAATTTTAGAATTAGATAGAATAATCAATATAGCTCTAAAACAGTTTTTGGCTGCGCTTTCAATTTTAACGGCCTGTTTTGAAAGTCATTGAAGCCTCTCTTATTTTTTTTTTTTTTTTTTTTTTTTTTTTTTTTTNACATTTATTGGTTGAAAGAGGAAAAGACAATCGATTAATAAGGTACATTTTCTGAGGTATCTGTGTAATATATAAATATATTACATATTATTATATATAAATGCAAGACAGAGAGATAACCTTACACAACGGCTGAGATTAGCTGAAGAATCGTCTTACTTCTACGACTTTCAACTGAAGTTATTCATGATAAAAAATTTGTAGGTCTTTTTCATTTTCATTAAAAAAAAATTTTTTTATGCGTAAATGTGTTTTATCATTTTCGTTCGGTATTGCAGTTAAAATACCAAATGCCTTCCTAATTTTTATATGTATAAATATTCTTTTTCTTAGAGTAATATTTCTTATGCAAGTCTTATGGATTTAGTTACCTTTGTTAAAAGTATATATAATTGAAATGAAATTTAGTTATGCTTAGAGTACAAATAGTGCTGTGATTTTTAAATGAAAATATTGTTTTGTATACATTTTATGTTTTTGACATGTGCCTATTACTTACCATGAAACTACTTGTTTCTTTCTCATTTCTATTACAACTTCAATCTTTTTCTAATTTTCTTTTTCTCTCAGCCTTTGTATTGTCTTCACTTAACCCTCAACTGGCTGGACTGTTTATTTATTTTTTGTTATTAATTTCTTTATCTAATTATTGACTGTTCAAAAAGTTTACTCCAAGAAAAAAGGCTAGTATAAATTTAAATCAGTAAAATGAAGATGACTTATACTAAGAGAAAATTTACATTTTATTTAATTTGATTGTGAATATTGTACGTATAATGGATTTGTAGCTCTCTACTGAGCTTTGTAGAAGGTAATTGGTATGAATGACTACTGTTATATAACACCAAATTCTTCGGTTATATTCTTTTTGCTTGTCTTCTCAGTGTAAGTTTTGACATCTGTGGCTTCACCTTTTTAATTTGTATTAAAATTTAAATATGTAAATAATAAAAATAAATACTCCTTTTTGCTATATTTATTTGATACAATATTATTTAAATATTCATTTGAATATAATCTTTACACTATATCATTGTAATGAAACTTTATATTTGACATATATTAATTGGATTCTATGAAACTAGAAAAAACTTTTTTAACTTCTTATATTTCTTAATTAAATATAAAAAATTTGAACNATATATATAAAATATAATATATATATATGTATATATATTCCATCATAATTCTGGGACCATCTGTAGTATAGTCAATAAAAGTTATAAAACTGTATAGAAACTTAAGTTGCTCTCTACAGATTACTTTTGTTTTATCATCACCAGACTTGGTTTGGTTTTTTTTTATCGAAGAACAATAGTAATATGTTTTCATGTAACTGATATCTTTCTTATACCTTTCTTTCTTTTAGTTAACTTAATAATTAATTTATCAGAATATCACCCATTAATAACCATTTTTGAATTTTGTGTATTTCGTCAGGTAGATTTTAATATTATTTTCCAAGAAATAAAATAATATGAAATTAATCAAAAATAATTGAAATCCATAATTAATTAAATTCAGTCTAATCTTTAATTAAAAAGTTTTAATAATTTGTCTTTGGAAATCTTTATGACATCACAATAGACTTTATCAATATGTATATTAACCCCAGTGAACTATATATTTTTTGAAGTTTACTTTTATAATCTTGGAAATTTCTAAAGGCTTCAATAATTATAAAAATTTATCTCTGGAATAAAATTATAAAATTTAAAAATGCATCTTACTAAAATAAAAGATAAAGGTTGGAGGTCCTTTGCACATTGAGTATTATACTGGAGAAATTAGTGGGAGTTTCGGCCAGGATCAGAAAAGTAAAATCCTCCCTAATTGTTGTTCATTTTTCTGATCCTGGCCAAAACCCTGGTTAATTTTTCCGGGGTAATAGATTAACTTTCTAGTTTTCTAATAATCTATTAACGAAATTGAAAAATTATTGACAAAATAATATTCTAGAAATAGAGATTCCGGTTTAAAACAAACCTGCTTCTATAATAACTTATTTGACACAAATGCTAATGAAGGATTAGATTTTAAATTCTCTATCTCAGTAAATGCAGGCGTTAATTGGTTTTATCGGAGATAAAGTTTTAACCTTGATTTTATATGTATTAACTCTTATTTTTCTTGACAGGGCTCTTTGTTGACTCAAGGTTTTTGAATAGGAGTGCTTAAGACTTTTGCTTTCTGATATTGTAAATTTCTTTATCTGCACTATATATTTCTTTATTATATTTATATTAATATAGCTCTTTTAATCTATTTTCTAAAAAACGTTAGGGACATAAAATTATATCACTAACTCTCAGTACAGCTGCACATAACAAGAGACATCAAATATATGGTCATTTTAATTTTTTTAGGATTGCTTGATTTTAAGAATAATAATTTTGTTAAGGCAAATTAAAAAAACAATTTTAACTTCAACCAGTGTTAGGTATTAGGTTGTTACTTGAAATCAAATGCAAATTGATTTGGTTCTGTTATAAAAATTCTTACATTTGGTCATTCATTTAATCTTCTGAGAATATAACATTTAAGATATTAATTTTATTTGTGGTTTTACTCCCACATAAATTTAAATAAATTAATGCAAGGGAATAGAATAAAAAATTTAACTGTCCCGGCCAGGGCTCGAACCTGGATCTCCTACTAACCAGGCAAGCATGTTATCATATTACACAACCGGGAGAGCCAGATAACTTATTAATTACACTAATATAAGATAAATTATTAAAGACACTAGTGCTGGGAATTAAATTAGTTATCTGGCTCTTCCATTAGTGTAATAGGATTACGCGCTTGCCCGGTTAGTAGGAGATCCAGGTTCGAGCCTTGCCTGGGACAGTTAGATTTTTTATTCTATTCCCTTACATTAATTGCTATAACATTTAAGCTTATTTTCAACTTCTTTGTAATATTTTAAGTAGCCATATTATTTTTAATTAATTTAGTATTTCTCTAATCAATGAAACAATAGTTTGAATAGTAAATAATAGAAGTAAACACTACTCCGCCAGCTTAGGTATATATCGTTAAGAAATTATGCAGTAGATTTTTGCAAAAAACTTTGACTTTATTATAATAGAAACAATATTCTATACTTGTATTCTGAGTTCATAAAAACAGATGTTTTAATTGTATTTTTTTTTTTTTTTAATTTTGTATGAAATGTTTACTTATTAAAACCTAGTAATCCAATTTACTTAAATTTACCAACATAATATTTAGATTTTTTCCCTAGCTATATCCTAGTTTAGTACAAATTTGTGCCATTTATTGACAACTACCCAGTCCTTAACCTGTTCACCCTGACAATAAGCTCTCTATCAACCACTTAAGTTTTATGGCTTGTCTTTTTTGCTTATCTTTATAATCTTGTCTTGGAATAGTAAAAATCTTGCTGGCTGCACCTTAACATTTTCTTTTTAGGATATCTTTGTTTGTATGTGTATGATCTATGGGCATATGACAAATTATTATACAAATATATTTGTTTATAATTAATAATCAGTTGACTCAAAATGCTTATAACTTGAATTCACTCCTTATCTTGTGGTCTTCCTTACAATTTCTTAATCAGATTTGAGTACTATTTGTTTTGTGATTAGTATTATTGATGAGTATCTGAAAATAATATAAGATACTCTAATATTCTTATGCCCACTTTATCCCTTCAGTATGTTTTATGAAAGATTTTCAACCTTGTAAATATTTAAGACCATCTTCTTGTTTTTAATTAATATTACATTGTTGTTATTATTATAATTGATTTTGTGATTTATCAGATCATTCATGAGTAGGTCGTATTACAGGGGAGGAATTTATTTTTGTGTAGGTTTTCTTTTTCCTCCCTTCATCTTTCATATCACTCTACATAACTCATTAGATTTGCAATAGCAAGATTAAAGTTCAATTTATATTCTAATAAATACATTTTTTTAATGTATGTTAATGTTCTTTTATTATTCCATTTGAGGAGTCCATTCTGTCTATTTTGAACAGTAAAAAGTCAAAGTTAAAATTATATTCACTTCTATTACCAGACATTTCTAAAATAGTTTTATAAAGTATTATCGTAATACACAATATGTAGTTTGAATGTTTGTGTGATATATATACAAAACATACCATGTACTTAACATTTTAGTTAAGATTACATTTTCAGCACAAATCCATTAAACAGGGAAATGGCTATTTGAGGGTTCAGTTGATATAGGTAATGGTTCTTATTTTTTCTCTACATTTCTAAAACAGAGAAATTTATATTATCTGTCTTAAATAATTTTTGTTGTAATAACAAGAATACTTCATCCTTTAAAATTATTTATTTTGAAATTACAAGACTAATTCATGATTA
Organism: Oncopeltus fasciatus; assembly: GCA_000696205.2. Lineage (NCBI taxonomy): Eukaryota > Metazoa > Arthropoda > Insecta > Hemiptera > Lygaeidae > Oncopeltus > Oncopeltus fasciatus. Next base: position 292,890 of record KZ806944.1, read on the forward strand.
TATTATTAACTTAATATCACCTTTGAAATTTAAATGTACTTATATAATTTAGATAAACTGAAAAAAGAAAACATACTTCACTATTAACTGATTTTTTTTCTTTTATTTTTTTAAATATTTTATTAAGTGTGTTCACTCTTTCACTCTTCCAATTTTTTTTCTAATTTTCATTGAAACTAGAAAATCCAAGGGTAAAAAGACTTTTAAAAAATTCGTTGAAACTTGTTATATTCCTATTTCTCTTCTGAAGGCAAATTTTATTTATTTATTTTTTTTTTTTTATAAGATTTTATTTTTCAGTTACTGAGTTTCTAAACACAGAACAACTATTTTCTGTGAGTAATCTAAACTTATTTGATATAAATGTTGCATGGACAAAACCTTCGTAGTTTACTTCCGTACTATTTAGTAACTTTTGTATACGTACTTTTTTATGTGAGCATGTTATGATCATGTTAAATAAGTTAGTGATATACATATTTACAAATACACATCTTTATTAATTTTATTTGGTGTTTCACCACCATGATCATCGTTTTCCATGATCATAATTCTTTTAATTAAATCTAATTTCTTATTTTGTTATTATTAAATTAAATTCTTCTAACTAACTTACTGAAAATAACATGAAAACATGTTATGAGTTATCTGTTTAAGTGACAGAATCTCAAATGAGAAATCGTAGAATTTTCATTGCTTAAATTAAATAATTTTAGTCCCATCCAATAATTCTTCAATTAATTAATGGAATAAATTTGATTTATTAAACATGGAAGCATAATAACAAAAAATATTATTTTTATTACGTAAAATATTAAAGAGTACTGTAGAATGAATTATTTTTATTTTAAAAACAAAAAGCTGCTCTAACTCAAAATAATTACAATATTCAGTTTAAAAAAAAAAAATATCTCTGTTATCTTTGTTCTTTTTCTTTTATATGAACTATTTACATATTACAGGTAATAGTGAAGTATAAAATATTAATTTTTTAATTTATTGTTAATTATTTCTTGTCCATTAATTTATTACATTTTGTTGAGCCTAAAAATTTTAAGTTCTAGCTGTGTATGAAAAATTTCTAGATCATAATCCCATAAATTGATATTTATTTAGCATAAAAAATATCTTCATTTTCTCTTTCATACTGTATGTCTTATTTTTTCTTTCTGCCTGTTTCACCTTTTCTCTATTGCTATATATCAACTTTCAAAAGTGCAATAGTTTAATTATTTTTAACATTTTTTATTTAGAGTTTATTATTTATTTTTCTTTAACTAGTTGTTACTGATAGATTTCTGTCTTAATTAAATTTCATTTCACTTTCTCATATTCACCAACAAGAAAACTATATAAACGTGCCATTTGTAATAAATCTTGGGGTTGGTTTTATGTTTATTACTCTTTATTAGCTAAGATAAAAAATTAAAAGAAATTGTTATACTATAACAGATTATCTGCCAACGTTTCGGCTTACATTGTAAGCCATCTTCAGGGCTGCCTATCTTGAAGACGAGAGAGGATGTCATGTCCCTAAGTTCACATTTCAATGACTGGGAATGATAGGATCCTCTCTCGTCTTCATGATATCCCTGAAGATGGCTTATAATGTAAGCCGAAACGTTGGCTGATAATCTTTTAAAAAAATACACTTTTTTTAAAATTGTATTTTTTTG
>KZ806944.1:301371-312675 GCA_000696205.2 Oncopeltus fasciatus
GTAGAAATCGATTTACAAAGAAAAATTGCATCACCTTAAACTCACTTTTCAATCCTGAATATTATATACACCATTGAATGGCACATAATCGTAATGCTACGAAAGAGATGAAACTAAGAAGCAATGATCTCTACCTGAAAAACATAACGGGTGAATAAAAGCACGGACTAAAGGATACTATCAGATGAACACAGTACCTGAGAAAGTGTAAAAGACTGTATTCTACCCAAGGATGGCAGACTCCTGCAGTATGCACTCGCCGTTAAGACAAACAAGATATCCAATGTCGACGGATTCCTATGTTGAATATATATATATATATATATATATATATGAGAGAGAGAGGAGGGGGGGGGTGAGAGTACAGCATGTACTATAAAATTTGATTTGTCTCTACAATATTTATTACTAATTGAAAACCCCCTCAAATATTATCCCTCAGTTCAAAAAAAAAAAGCACATCTGAATCCCAGATATCTTAATTTTCCTATTTTTAATTATTGTATTTGTTTTGGTATTTAATCCCACATTACTTTTTGTACAATAAATGCAAGAGAATAGAATTAAAAAAATTTACTACCTCAGCCAGAAACCCGAATCTCTTGCTTGCCGAGCTGGCATGCTACCAATTACACCATCAAGGCTAACCTGATAATTCATTATATTCCCTACACTGTACTGGTAGTCTAAACCCCCGAGCAAGACAAATATATCGTCTTATGCTCGAAGCTTACATTGTTAGCTATTTATTAGACTCTAATTTTTTTTTACTTTTATTTCTTTTTTAAATATTGTATTTTTGTGGAATTAAATCCCATTATAATTTTGATACAATAAATGCAAAGAAATATAATATAAATAAATAAAAGCAAAAAGAGAGAGTCTAATAAATAGCTAACAATGTTAGCTCCTTCAAGCATAGGACGATATGCTCGTCTTGCTAGGGAGTTTAGACTCCCAGTAGAGTGTGGGGAATATAATGAATTAAGTGGCTAGCCTCTGTGATTCAAATATTAGCTCTGCTTTGTCCAGTCTAATCTTCTGTGTTATGCCTACCAAGAAGCTATCAGCGGCTTACTTCCATCTTGATTCTTGTGGAAGAGCTGAAATGATCCTTACCAGAATGACCAGAGGCACTCCTGCCCCCTAAAGATTCTTTAAAAGGAATCATTAATTTAAAATAACTTAAGTTAGTATTCCATATTGTATAATTATAACAGACTTTTCAGTCTAAAAATAATAGGTTTTTTAACTATATTATGTTTCTCAGTCTCCTTCAAAATCATATTCCTCTCTCTCTCTCTCTTTTTATTTTATTTATTTGTTTTATTTTTTTTTATTTATTTATTTTTTTTAAATGTGAAATTAGCTCTCATGACTGCTTAAACTTATTTAAATTTTAATTTTATTATCAAACCATGGAGAAAATTTTATTGACCTTTCATGCAAATTGTATTTATCAATTTATTTTCAATTTTAATGTCCATGAGCTTGTGCATCTACCACCTTAACCTGCTTTATCATCATTAACTAAGAAGAATTTGACACATTTGATTTTCTTTAAAAATATTTTTCTTTATAACAAACTATTTGGAAAGCTTGGTGACAGACCACTAGATTAAGGTTTGAGGAGTTCCTCATGGGCCATGATAAAAAAAACACACGTTATACTTTACAATATCTTGAAGTTTAATTTTACATGAAAACAAGAAAGTAGATTTCCTGTTTTTCTTTCTATGAGTGATAGTATGTATTTAGCATTCCCTGATTATGGTAATGTAAATTAATAATGTTTAAATATTTGTAATGAGTCAGTATATGCTTTTCTTTTTTTTTTTCTTTCTTTTTTCTAGGTAGATGGAAGAAATTAGTTTCTAGTAGCTGAGGGTGTAAGGCTTCAATACAACATTATTGCCATGCTGTTTCATTTTATGTATACATAAGACTGATTTCCCCTTTCCCCCATTATATGTGTAAATTAATTGAAATTTATTTTAAAATAATGAAAGTAATCTTAGAAAAATGTATAAATTAGTTTAGCTTTTTAATTAAATGTCCTCAGGTATTTGTTTATTGTTCATTCTTGTATTTTTTCTTGGTATACAAAGGACAAGTTTCAAAAAGTTGCTAAGTAATATTAAAAATATTTATGTATGTATATATTGCTGATTTGAGTGTGTATTACATGCTCACACATTTGTATATTTAAATAAAAAGTTAAATTATGTATATTAAAAACTAAAATTGAATAAAAAATAGTTCATAGAAAGAAATAATACTAAATTAAATAAAAAAGGTTGTGATTTATTCATGAGAAATTTTCTCTTTGTATATATTTTAAATTATTCAACATTGTTGAGACTATTTGCTTTTGTAAAAAAAGAATGAGTCATACGTATATTTTAAATATATGTAATTATATTACTCTATTGTTGAATTAATAAGTGTTGTCTAAAAGTTGATCAAACTTTTTTAATCTTTGCTCATATGTTTTGCCTTAACTCATGAAATATGGAATTCTAATTTAAATTTGTGGTCTTCTTTTTATTTGTTGGCCAGTAAATTTTATTTTGATTTTTTTTTTTAATGTTCAAAGTTTAATATTTTTAACTTCTCCAAGGAAAATTTTTGTACTTATGACTAATGAATGGCATTTCTTTATGTATGCCAATTTTTCTTTATTGTTTGCTGAACAAAAAATTGAATAGTTATTAAATTAATATATTTCAACTAGTTGTCAATAAGGTATGCAAGATCTTTCGTGTTCAAAATTTTAGTTAATTAATTGCAGTCCTTTTTCAAAATTTTAAACCCAATTTGTTAAAGACAATTTAATATTAATTTTAATGTACTGCTATAATGTTAGCAGGTGTTTAATTCATATTATACTAAATTATTATAATATAAATTTAGATGAACATACAAAAATGAATTATAATTCATAGCATGGCAAAGGATGCTGCAATTGATAAGTAAAATTCTTTAAGAAAAATTTGCTTTGTAACCCTTTGTAGTTAAACCTCAAATTCTTTTGTCTGACTTATTTAATTAATAATTAAATTATTGTTTGTTGTACTGTGTTGCTGGTCAACTCATTTGGTTTTTTATTTTTATTCCTACAATTATAAAGTATGCCTCTTAGTCTACATGAATCTATGATATGAATGGAGGGTTAGAATATTTATAAAATATGCTAAGTCCTTGATATTTAAATATTTATGGATACATCAGCCCACCTAAATTTTCCTCCATCCTGTATAATAAAAAAAAAAATTTTAAAAAGAAAACAAATGTATAATTGTCCTAATGTGCTTTAGGCACAGTTGAATTTAGCTCTGTTCACTCTCCAAAAGTAAAAGCAGAAAGCAATTTTGATTGTCATTCTGGCTGAGCAAAATCATAAATTTTATAATATTAAAGAAATAAAAAAAAGTCCTTTAATATATAATTCTTATTCTAAATATATTATAGGCTAACTACCAGTAGACCTAATTTAGGTCATTACTGTTTTTGTATGTTTTCAGTTTGAGTAGTTTTGGTGTAACGCATCAACACCCTAGATTTGTCTTTTAGAGTCACTGGGAGGTGACCAAATTTTGTTTCTGCTCCTGTTAAGTCTTTGTGTTTACATGGCCATAAGTGAACAGTGTAACAACTCTGGTTTTCATTGTCAATAAATAATCTATAAAAAGGTCAAAACTTCCATGGGGTATACTCACATTGTAGTATTCAAATTAGGTTATATTCTTCACTCCTGTTGAATTTTGTAAAAATGGATGTCTTGCATTAATCTTATCTACTTAAGCAAATGAAAGTATTTAACAAATTTAATTTTTTTAAACCTTCAAACCATTTGGTCTGTATTTATGAGAATTAAAATAAAATAAATTCCTAAATGTTACATAAGTAACAATATAAGATATGTAAGTATATATTATTACATTTTTAATGTGTTTTTTAACTAATCACTCTTAGCATTAATTCATATCAATAAATATTTGATTTTTTTTTTTTTTTTTTTCATTTAAAATTGTATATATTATTTTTTCTGTTGTAAAGTAAACTAATGTGGCTACTTGGCTCTTTTCAAATTAAGACCTAAATTAGTTATACAACCTAATCATTTATTATAATTTGCTGTTTCTTATTTTAAGGTTTACTTAATATTTTTCATGAAATTGAAAACCTATAAAATATTAGGTAATTTGTAACTAAATTGTGTTTTTCTTATATGCATATACTTTTGAAATTCATTATTGCAGAAAATGAGATTCAATTTTTGGAGAGTTTAGACTTTACCCAGTTAGTAATTCCCTTCTTTTTGAAATTTAATTGACCTCTTAATGTATATTATATACTTACATAGTAAATAGACAATACTAAATTTCCTAAAATCATAGTTATTTATTTAAAACAATTGTTTATGTTCTTGAGAAATTTGTTATTTTTTCACACATATTCCATTGTGTTAGTTTTGTTTCAGCTAACTCCATGTGTGTATATATATATATATATATATATATTACCACATTATATCAAATTAACTCTATTTTTCAAAAATTGTAGTAAAATCACTGACTAAATTATTTAGTTAGTTTTAAGTCATAATTNAATGTCAAGGATGCAAATTGTGAAGCCAAGATTGCCTGAAGTATTCATGAGAATCTATTCTGTTTTTAATTATATGCCCTCAATGCTTACTACGTACAATTTTGATGCTTACTACAACAATTTCCCAACACTATGGTAGGTGGTCCTCTTGAAAATATGGTAGATTTTCCTGTATGTTGTAAGATTAATTATAATAATACATGAAAATAGATTAAATTTAGTTAGATTAAATAACAACAATAACAATTAAGTACTGAGTAATAATCAGTGCTTAATTGTTATTGTAATAAACTTAGTTTGATTTGAGATAATTTCTGCATGAATATGAAAATAGTGTTTAAATACCTGGATCTAAATTATTGCATTTTTTAAAAATTGTACTATCTGCTACGCTTATTGCACTGTAAAACTCAATTTGGTTTGTTCCTTTCCTCAATAAGTTGAAGATGGTTCTTGCTAGAGTAAAAGAAAAAGTTGGTCTTGTCCTCTTAAAGCATGATATAGAGAAAATGAGAGTTTGTTGACCGTAGATATTATTCTAAGATATCATGAAGGCAAGACGGGACCTATCCAGCCCTGAAGATGGTTTTCTATATATAAAGTAATTTTACCATGTATTCACAAAACACACCAAAACTAAACATTATGATTTTATGAGCATATTTATATCTATTGAAATGTGTAAATATTCAGGACAACAATAAAGTAGATTTGTTTTTAAGATGCTCTTTACAATTCCATGCAAACCTGAAATCCAACTACAATAACTTTTAATTTTTATTTAGTATTTTATATAGGGGAGTAGCACAGAAAATTAGTGAAACTTATTAGTGTAAATTTTATATTTATGTACAAAGCTTATGTTTTAAGATCTTCCTCAGATGTATTTTATGAAACAAAAGTAGGAAAAAGGTAAATTAAAATTATCTGTGGTTTCTGCCTCTCAGCTTATCATGAACTGTGCAAAATTTCAATATTCTCTGTTCAAGTCATCCTGACATGCCATTCCCATTTCTTTGATTTAAAAAGAGCCGTAATAAAAATTAAAAATAAATAAATAAAATATGACTTACCGTATAATGCAATTTTAAATGTGAAATATAAACTTTAATGTGGCAATATCCTTTTTGGTATAGTTATGTGTATTTGTTTGACCATATTGGTCATCCTCAGAAACTCTTAACTGTTGACGATCAGCACAGGGTAGAGGCTCTCTTTAGCATTCCAGTCAAAAATGTTTGATTGGCAATAAAGAAAATGAAGGGAAAACAAAGCTTTAATATTTTGTCCCAATAAAAAGGTAAAGTCTTCTTCTCACTTTTTTGTTTTTTAAATTATACTGTGACTTGTTAATATTAAATTTTTAGGCTTTTAAGTCCCCTGAATCTCATAATTGTTATTTTTTTAGAAATTTTATGTTATTAAACCAAAATTTTATGAGCATTCTACAGGCCACAACTGTAGAATTCCCATAAAATTTTCTACAAGTCAGAACCATATTTGGTTTACTCACTTACCCATTTCAATTTCTAGAAAATAATAATTATGAGTTCAAGGATCTTAAAAGCCCCCTTTTTTTTAATGTAAACTTGAATATGAATTATTTCACTAATACCTAATTTAGGTCATTACTGTTTTTGTATGTTTTCAGTTTGAGTAGTTTTGGTGTAACGCATCAACACCCTAGATTTGTCTTTTAGAGTCACTGGGAGGTGNTTTAAAATAATCCTAAGCTATAATATATTCCACAGTTAAGCATGAAAATAATAGTACTATTTTTTGAGTAAAGTATTAAAAATATTTTATCATTTAATTATCAACCTATTATATTATCTTAATGTATGTCAATAGTGCCTAGCATAAATATAGTTCACCAAAGTGTCAAATTTAAATATTTATAACTGGGTCTATCAAATTTTTATTTAAATATGTCAAAAATATCAACTATGAAATGGATAACTATAATCCTAGCTGTAAAAAGTATATTTTTCCCCAGACAGAAGTTAATCTAATACTCTTAACAGTAACAGATTGATTGCAGTCTGGAATGGTCCTTGAATAATGCTCAGTCTTCAGAGAAAAATATATTCTTAAGCGTGAAGATTAGAACTGTCAATGCAAACTACTATATAAAACTCAATCGACTCCTGAAGTATGAACTTCAGGAATTGATTGGAGTTTTTCTGGTCTTTGAAATTTGCCTTATCAGTTTTTAATTGGCCCTGTATTTGCTGCTTTTAATTTTTTTTTTTTAGAGAAGGGCCAATTTTTCTGACATTGTTCCTAGTCAGAATATGGAATACATTTTATTTTTATTGTTTTTTCCCTTTAGCATATACTTAGTAGTTCCTTTGTCTCCAGTTTTGTCATTTTATTGATGAATATTTAATCACTTGTTCATTTAAAAAGGTATTTTACATTCCATCCTGTAACTTTCAATAAAAAGTCAAATATTTTTTAACAAATAATGGTGCATATTGCTTTTGGGACTGCAGATTTTCAGTACATATGGCAGTCATTTATTGTTACCCATTCTGTTCTTTGGAGTGTTATGTGAAGAAAATATTTTTTTTTTTTAATTTTGAAAATAAAGTTCAGAAATAGCCTTCATAAAATGTTATTACATCATCTATGTATCTAATGTAATACATAAATTGTTCTAAAAGTCCCATTAAAATTTATTCTCAAAATTCTTTAACTATAAGTAGTGCTTATAGATAGGTAAGAAGGAGCACTTAAAAATCAAGATTTACATAAATTAATTGGCATTTTTTTTTTTAATTTATGTTTTCATCAAAGTCTGCTTGACTTTGTAGGAGGAGGGCATTTCAAAAACAGGATTTTTTTACCCATTGTTATTGATCAGATGAAGTTCATTATGATGTATCGTACCTTCTATTATCCGTCTTCATTAGTTTCTGCAAACCCTCTTCTGTTGGCAAGCGCTTTCGGACATTATCCATTCTCGTGGACGAATACATGTGTTCACTGTCACTGTCTGTATTCAACTGCATATGTATTCGGCCAGGAGGATGGATAATGTCCGAAACCAATGAAGACGGATAATAGAAGGTATGATAGTTCTATATTCATTGGTAGTGAAAATAACCTTTTAGATTATTCATTATGATGGTTTAAATCGAACCTAAGTAGAAGGAAGGTTACATTAGACTTAATAATTAATTAAGATTGTTTTTCTATTTCCCTTAATGTGCTGAATTTTTATTATGTTTCCCGAAAATGTTTTTATCTCCCTATTTTTTTTTTTTTTTTTTTTAATTTTTAAACTACTGTGTAGGTAAAATCTTGAGGTAGCTGTCTTATGCCATGAGATTTAAAACATTGGTACCAACGTCAACATTGGTCCCTTTGTTCAGAAAACAGGAAGATTTAAATAGAACTAATTATTTATATTGTTTCAAGCTTACCGTGAAATCTGAATAGGTTTTCACATACAGTGACCTCCAAATTTGATCAAAATGTTTTCTGAAAGCCAGGAAGAAATCAAACTTGTTATTAGTAGATTTTTTTTTTTTTTTGTTGGGGTTGTTTGATACAAAATACATTTCAAAAAATGTGTATTTTTTAAAATTATCTGCCGATGTTTCGGCTTACATTGTAAGCCATATACAGGGCTGTTGAAATACAATATCATAAGAAAAACATAACAGAACTTAATGATTTACATTATTATTAGATATAATTGCCATAACTAAAAGTATTGTGATATCAAATGTGGAAAAATTCACCGCACCTACCTATCATGAAGGCAAGACGGGACCTATCCAGCCCTGAAGATGGTTTTCAATGTAAGCCAAAAACGTTGGCAGATAATTAAAATAATAAACATATTTTTAAAGTGTATTTTTCTATTAAACCTTCGAACCTCAACAAAAAAAAGTCTCTACAGTCAAAAACTCCATTCAAATTTCAACCAATTTTATATCATATTTTAAATATCCATATATTATATATTTAAATGATCCATTATCAGAGATCAACAAATTACAGTTAGTAAAACTTAAATAGCAATACAAATAATGGGAACCAATATAATTAAGTTATGTCTTAGATAAAATAACTTGTAAAAAAACTTCTACCTTATAAAAATGAAATATAGTTCATACTTGTTTTATCCTGGAAAATTAATTCAATTTCAATTTTACATGAAGCATAATGAAAACTATGCATAATGAAATCTTGACAGAACACAATTTAGAAGAAACTATCTTAGGATAATTAAGGTCTGTCACTATCAGTTCTGTATGTAACTTCTAGATGTTAGATAGTACTATTGATTATAATTAATCAGTGTTGTGTTTCAAAAATAATTAATTACATTTCAATAAATATATAAAGGAAAAACATAACAGTTAAAATCTGACAATGAACCTGCTTATAAGTTAAAAAGCTAAACAATGCTTGAGAGTGTAATTTGACTGGAAGAAAAAATTTCAACAAATTAGAACTTCCTGAATGACTTGACTATTCAAAAGGTTCTATTAACTTTCTACAAATTAAATGACAAGTAACCTTTTTATCTTAGTTGAAGAAGCGTATCCAATTTTTTTCATATTGAATTGGAAGTTCATGAATATTTCTTAAAATGCTTTATTTATTTTATATACTAGAAATTACTAGCTTTTATACTGATATTGATATTTAAATAGTCATATATATTGTATTTACACAGAACATATTAAGCTGACTTTAAATTTTAAACTAGTTTCAAATCATCTTCAATTAAGTTTAAACTTTTTCATTTATAGAGGTGTCAGGTTAAAGGTAAAGAGGTAAAGTACTTAAGGACATTTGTTTTTTATTTACTAAAAAAAAAAGTGTCTTCTAATATGCCAATAAATCATTAATTTTGGCCCAGTTCTTTGACAATTGGATTGGGAAACTTAATAATGCAGTATAAATTAATCTACTGTACTTGAAATTTCTAAAGAGAATTAAGGAAATTATTTGCAAAATAAAGAAAAAACACTGCAGGTTATTCAATTAAATATAAATTTATTGATAAAATATACAAATTATGACCACATTTTATGGTTTATGGATAATATAATACTGAAATAACCAATAAATAGTTTCTCTTCAGATTATTCTCTTCTTTTTTTTTTTTCAATTAGGGCTAAAATTTCTGAAGTTTCACTTATTCATCAGAACCCTGAAAATTTCCAGTAGAGAATAAATCTAACTTCATTTACAGAAATGTCATTAGATATTCATTTATATTCATAATCAGATATATATTCATTTATATTCATAATCAGATATATATTCATTTATGAAATGAAAAATAAAAAAATTGTGAAGCATAGATATATAAGAAATAGACATTTTATAACCAACATTAAAAAAACGACAAGGTAATTTCCGCCATGGGGTAAACCATATAGATGTTTTTAAAGATAGTAATTAAATCCAATAGGATAAAGAAAAATTGTCACTTTTTGAGAGGAGTATTTCTACTCAATGTAAAAAAGAAGGCTGTGTCAAGAACGAATTCTATATATCCAGTGGGCCTATAGAAGTCATACAATACTTTCAGTTCCTACTATTTAAGCCTTCCACTAGTTACCCATCGATAAAAATGTTTTCTTCTTCTTTCTTTTTTTTTTTATGATCTCACTTAGGATGGACCGATAAATATAAAATGTAATATATTTATATTATAAATATATATCCTCGACTGAGGTAGTTTTTTTTTCTAGCTTCCTGCATGATTCAAATTAATGAAATGTGGGATTACATTACCACAATTATTATCATGATTTGAAATATACATTCTGCCTTAATTACAACAACATATGCCCACTTTCCTTTAAGTGTTAAACCATTGAGATAAATTTTATTAAACAAGAGTATGGTGCAACTAATAATAAATAAATACCTTTAGCTAAGTTTAGAAATTATTCTTAAGCTTAAAACTTTTTTACAGTAGTATTGAATATAGTTTTACAAACTGAGTAACAGACCAGTTAATTTCAATCAAGTTTTAAATCATTATATACATATATATATATGCAAATTTAGCATAACATTTTTATAAGTCACAATAAAGAAACTATGCTATATGTGTATGCACATCACAAGCTTCATCTTCAGATATCTCCCTCAATATATTCATTTCAAAATAATGAAAAAATAATAGGACGCAATAGGATATTTTGTTTCTCATTTCCTTTGTGGCAAATAATTCAGAGTTCCTCTTCCTTCCAAAAACTAGTTCAGTTCGAAAGGGCTTCCATTTCTTTTAAGCCATGTATTGATGGTCAAAGAGTTTGATTTTATAATTTCGGTCTTAGATCAAGAGACAGTAGAGACAAAGCCACTGTTCTTTGAGACTTTTACGTTAAATATGCTTTTTAAAGTAAAATTAATATAAAATATATTATCAATAATGGAGTATTTTTTGCTAAAACCTACTTTTTTCTAGGGTATACTTGTTTCTTTGACCTAAAAGACAATACACCTTTGCCATAGTTTCCCAATCAAATCTCGAAATAATTATACAATTTTATGTTCAAAAAGAGAGTTTTGTTGACCGTAGATATTATTCTAAGATGATTTTAGTTGGGGTTCGGTCGAGGTAGATCCAAAAAAACACAAATAAAGAAATGTATTTTTTTAATGAAGGATTATCTGCCAACGTTTCGGCTTACATTGTAAGCCATCTTCAGGGCT